>CM025245.1:33887747-33908518 GCA_013677275.1 Gossypium schwendimanii
ACCAAACAGTTGATTTGCTATTACACATCTATTCCATTACACCTCTAATCCAATACAGCGAACCAAACGTGCCCTTAATTTCAAAAACAAGATTGATTTAGAAATAGGTCAAAGTTGTGAGTTTTTAAGAGGAACTAGACCAAATTGTAAAATTCAACCTCAAAACCCCCTTATGTTGTTTTCTTTTCATGGTAGTTTTCTCCAACTATATGCTCTTGTCGTCCCTTGCTCTCCTAACCTCTCATCTTCGATATTCTTTGTTAAATTTTCATCGTTTTGATTCCTATAATTACCAAAATCATTATTCTATTTAATATTTCAAGAAAACACCCCAAAATCTCATTGATTTTGTCATATCTTCCTAGTTGCAGGTTTTCACGGATTCACGTCAAAAGTTCTTTTTTCTTCCATCGAAGGTAATCGTTCGTCTTTCTATTACTTTTTGATATTATCTAGTCTTTAAAACTGAGTTTTTAATCATTAAATTGTATGTTTTTACTAAAAACTAAAAATTAGGTTGTTAATGGTGAATTTTGAGATTTGGAGTAAAAATGTGGTTTCAAAGTGGTTTTCAATTATTTCTGTCATGGTCAGAAAGTTTCTAAACTTACTTTGAAGTTTCGTTCAAGATTTTTAAAGTTTTAATGAATTTCGTGAAAATAGCCATAACTTGTCAAAAAATGTTGATACCATGAATTGAGTAGTTTTGTATAGTTTAAAGGTTGAGAATTAGCCATAGATGAATAAAAGAATGATTGGAATAGGTTTGAGGCATAAAGATTAAGTATGGGCCAAGATATTTAGATATCAATTTTACTATGTTGAAGGTTTCGATTACTTGAGACACAACTTAGGCTTATGATTGTGATTGTTTAAGGTGAATCCTTAGCTGATTGTTGATTACGTTATTGTGTGAATTCTTATGTTGAAGCTTCAGATTCATTAAGACCTTCTACAAGCTAAGGAAAGACTAGTTTGAGCTTTTGGCATTTCGGCAAAAGTGTATTCGTGAGTGTTTGGAATCACTGCTTGTAGACACGATTCAATGCGTTATTTGGCAATATAGTTGTAGCTTAAATCCCTAATCGAGATTTTGAGTGTAAGCTTTTTCGTACTAATGTTTAACTTGTGAAATATGTGTTGTATTATTGTAAAGATGTGGATTGAGATGAGATGCTATTACATGTGGTATGTGTTCATGATTACTGTTGTGAAAGTGTATATGCAGGCATGTCATAGATGCTAAGTGAAAGTGATAATATTGTGCTAATGATGCAAATATGGAGTGATAGTGAGCGAATAATTGGTAAGTAATATGTGTGTTTAATAATGAATATTTTGGCCTTATGAACCTTGAGACCATTGGATATAATTGGCATGCCATAGGATTGTGGGTACTCACCTATATGTGTTATATGATGTGAGCATTGAGGCCTTGGGACATGTTGGAGAGATAAGGGAATATGAGCTAAGCTCCATTCAACGGGAGATGTTTAGTTTGATGGAGAGTGTTAGCTATATGCTTCACTTTTTGGGATATGTTCGACCCTATGAGTCATTTGGTGTGTTGGAGATCCGTGTATCCGATGTGTGGTGATAGTCCCTACTTTTATGATTCGTATGTTTAAAAGTGAATATGCTTACTATGTAAATAAACTAGTAAATAAGGTGCGAGTAAGTGTAATATGACACTAGAGTTGGAACTGTTGGAATTATGATATATGGTTGTTTCATTAATGCTTGAAGAATTATTTGCGTGATAGTTGTTCTAGGCATTCATTGAATTTGTTAAGTTTACCCACTTGTTTTAAACCATTGCAGATTAGTAGCATTCTGGTGTGAGTGGTGTGGTTTCTGTGAGGTGAACCAAGCAAGTCCATTTTAACTATTTCGTAGGTGTTTATTAATTCTTTATGTTTTGGGAAATAAAGGCAATGTGGTAAAAAATTTGCTAGATTTTGCCATGATATTCAGGGTGATTACATGACTACTTTGCTTTAGATTTGTACGAACTTTGATCTTGGTATTTGGTTATTTCTCTAGACACATATATGAGATTTTAAACTACTGTTATGGACGTTTTAGTGTTTATTTGATGTGGTAGATGTTACCTGTTGGTTGGAATTTAGTTAGCTTGATCTTATTACTTGAACATGTTGTATTTTTGTAGTCTGGAGTAGAGGTATCAATAATTAGGTTTTAAAAATGATACCTCTGCAATTTTGAAATGTCCAGGAAGTCAGAATCGTAATTTGGTATTGATACCCTATCACAAGTATCAATACTCAAGGTAAAATTACCAATACTTTTTGAAAGATACCGATAATTTTTGGCATTTTATTTTTAGGGGAGAAACAGAATGTTATTTTGGTATCGATTTTCCAATTGATATCGATACCTTTTGAGAAAAATATCGATACCCATGTTCCAATTTTGATACCTACGAGATTGATTTTGGAATTTTCCTAAATGAACCCTATGCATGTTTAATTATATTTATAAGACTATTTGATGTATGTTTAGTATGTTTTAAGGATGATTAGATTAAGTTTGACTCAAAACTCGTGCATTGTTAAATTGGAAGACGTTTCTTTAATAATGAGCTCATTGGAACTGTGTGTGATGTGAGACAATGGTATGACATCTTGATATTCGGGCTTATAAGATATTACATTTGCTGGTATCAGAGCTTAGGTTCATTGCCACTCGACCAAGGTGATGGTTGATGTGTTTATTAGGACTTTGCAACCTATGGATTTAGAAACCCAAGTACTTTAATTATGTTGATTACTTAAACTGCTTGAAATATCTCTAATTGTAATGCGTGTGGGGTAGGTTTGGGAACACATTGCCTTTAATCTAAAGTTTACTTGCAGGAATGTAGCTCTAATCATTTCCCTGCCACTCAGACCTCTTTTTGTTTAAATGTATTAGATTAAATTCGATATGGCTCTTAAATGTGTGAATGTGAGAACTAGTGCTCAAGAGGATGGTATATCATTTGCACCTCCTGTGCTGTCTCGTAGAGTGAACATACTTGATGAGGGTGTAGTCCCTGTGATGGAAGCTATGATTTGAGCATTTCAGCTGATTGCTAGTGCTAACCCTGCTCTTGCACTTTTTAACCGAGGTTTACTGCTTGAACATCTTCGGGCGTTGTGTGGTAAAGAGTTTTCTAGAGTTAAAGGGACCAATCTCAACAGAGCTAGGTATTGGTTTGAAGGAGTTGAAAGGATCCTCGAGTAGATGTCATGTTCTAATGAGGAGAAGTTGGGTTGTATTGTGTTCCTACTTGATGGTGAGGCTCATCATTTGACTTGGGAATACTTTCTTAAGGTCTTTAAGAAGAATTTTATGGGCGAGTAGTATATGGAGGCTCGTAAGCATAAGTTTTTAGATTTGGTTTAGGGAGATTTGTTAATGCCTGACTATGAGGCAGAGCTTGTGCGACTCAGTTAGTATGCTCCTGAGACGATTCTTTTTTAGAGTGACCGTTGTAAGAGGTTTTGATTCGTGCTTAATTGTGAGATTCGAGTTTACTTGGTAGCTAAGAACATGGAGATGTTTGATGAGTTAGTTGAGAGAGCTAAAGCAGTTGAGAAGACTTTATCTAAGCCGCCTCATTCTGTGGTTACTGAGTTTGGCAAGAGGACTTCTGATGGTGCATCATGTCGACTGCCTAAGAGAGGGTATGACAATCATAGTTCTGGTAAGGGCGCGAGATGTGGGTCTCGATCGAGTCAGTCTAGGCAACAGAGTAGTGTTGTGGTTAGTCATTCTAGTGAGTGTCATAAGTTAACGGGTGGTTGTTTTAAGTATTGGTGGAAGGAAAATTTTCTAAGGGATTGTCTGAAAAGAGTTGAGGTTTCGCAGACTCAGAGTTTGGCACTTGCTTCTGCGTCTGCTAGAGGTCGAGGTCATGGTAGAGGTAATGGGATACCAGTTGGGTAGCAGATTATTGCTAACACTTTTGCTTCATTGGTTGAGTCAGCTCAGGTTTATGTTGTTAGGGAGCTGGAGGACCAGGATCTGATTGATGTTATCGTAGGTATTGTATTTTGTAATCTAGTTTGATGTTTCCCTTGGTTGATTCAAGTTTGATGCATTCGTATATTTTGAGTAAATTGGCTTATAAGTTAGGTACTGTAGTAGAGACTATTGATTTGGGTATGATTGTTATTATCAGTGATACTGTTGTGGTAAATAAAGTTTATCGTAGATGCCCCTTTATAATACAAGGGCACATTATCCTTGTTGATCTTATGGAATTTTCTCTCAGGTTTTCATGTGATTCTTGGTATGGACTACTTAATTGAACATAAGGATAAGGTAGATTTTGAAACAAAGTGAATTACTTTGAAGAATAGTGATGAGTTGGAATTTTTTGTTGTTGGTGAATGACTGGGATTTATGTCTAATGTAGTTTCGGCTATGAAGGTTGAAAAGATGACAGGAAATGGGTGCGAGGCTTACTTAGCCTACATGTTGAATTCAGTTAGTGAGGAGTTGAGAGTTCAGGATATTCGTATTGTTAAGGATTTTCTTGACGTGTTTCTTAAAGAGTTGCTGGGTTTTCCACCAGAACGTAAAGTTGAGTTTGGCATTGAGCTCTATCCTAATACTGCACTGGTGTCTATAGTGCCCTATCTCATGGCACCAAAAGATCTGAAGGAGTTGAAGGTTCAGTTGCAAGAGTTGCTTGATAGAGGGTTTATTGGACTGAGTGTATATCCGTGGGGTGCACCGGTTTTATTTTTGAAAAAGAAGGATGGTTCAATGAGGATGTGTATTGACTATGGGCAGTTGAACAAGTTGACTATAAAGAATAAGTATCTTTTACCTCCAATCAATGACTTGTTTGATTAGTTTTGAGGTGTAATAATGTTTTCCAAGATTGATCTAAGATTTGGGTATTACAACTTGAAGGTGAAAGAGACCGCTTTTAGAACTCGGTATGGGTATTATGAGTTTTTGGTTATGCTGTTTGGTTTAACTAATGCCCTTATTGCATTTATGGATTTGATGAACTGGGTGTTCCACTCGTACTTGGATCAATTTGTTGTCTTCATAGATGATATTTTAATGCATTCTTGTTTTGAGGGGGACCACGATGCCCATCTAAGGGTTGTTTTGTAGATCCTTGGAGATAAAAGTTGTATGCGAAGTTAAGTAAGTGTGAATTTTGGCTTGAGGAAGTGGCATTTTTAGGTCATATTGTGTTGGTAGAAGGGATTCGCATGGATCTAAAGAAGATTGAGGCAATTTTAGAGTGGAAGTTGCCTAGGAGTGTTCCTTAAATTTGGAGTTTCTTTGGTTTGGCTCTTTATTATCATAGGTTCATTGAGGAGTTTTCTAATGTTGTTGCACCCTTAACGAAACTATTTCACAAAGATGTGGTTTTTGAATGAACTGATGAAAGGCAGAAAAGTTTCGAACAGTTTAAGGTAGTTTTGAGTGAGGCACCTGTGTTGATTCAATCAGAACCTGAAAAAGATTTTATGGTTTATAGTGACACTTCATATTCAGGTTTTGGTTGTATGTTAATACAATGAGGTAAAGTTGTGGCTTATGCATCGAGACAGTTGAAAATGCATGAGCATAATTATCCTACTCATGATTTGGAGTTAGTTGTTGTGGTATTCACATTTAAGATTTGGCACCATCATTTGTATGGAGAGAAGTGTATCATCTATACAGATCATAAGAGACTTAAGTACCTCCTCAGCCAAAAGGAGTTGAATTTAAGACAAAGGTGTTGGATTGAGCTTTTGAAGGATTGAGATTATTTGATAGAGTATCATCATTGCAAGACCAATGTTATTGTTGACACTTTGAGTAGAAAATCGGTGATGGAATTGAGAGTTATGTTTGTGGGTTTAAGTTTGGCTAGTGATGGTGATTTGTTAGTTGAATTTCAAGTGAGATTGACTTTGTCGCAATAGATTAAGGAGAAACAACCATTAGATGGGGAATTGTTAAAGAGGATTCGACAAGTTGAACAATGTGTTAAGGGAGATTTTGGTGTTGATAGTGTTGATATTTTGAATATTTGAGGTAGATTGTGTGTGTCACATGATGTAGATTTGAGGGAAACAATTCTTATCGAGGCACATAGTAGCCCTTATGCTATGCATCACAATAGTGGTAAGATGTGTCATGATCTTCGAGAGATTTATTGGTGTCCTAGTTTCAAGCGTGATGTTACAGATTTTGTGACTCGATGGTTGGTTTGTCAAAAGGTAAAGGCAGAGCACCAGTTTCCTACAGGTTTGTTGCAACCGATTGTAATTCCTGAATGGAAGTGGGAAAGGATTACTATGGACTTTGTTTCAGGTTTGCCTTGGAATCTGTTGAAGAAAAATTTAGTGTGGTTTATAGTTGATCAATTCTTAAAGAGTGTGCATTTCTTGGCAGTGCGTACTAACTATTCTTTGCAAAAGTTGGCTAAATTGTACATTGCTAAAATTTATCATCTTTATAGGGTTTAAATTTCCATTATTTTAGATAGGGATCTACAATTTACTTCGAGGTTTTAGAAGATTTTGCAAGAGGCTTTGAGGTCAAAGCTTAGTTTGACTACGACTTATCATCCTCAAACTAATGGTCAGTCGGAGAGGGTAATTCAAGTTTTAGAGGACATGTTGCAAAGTTGTGTGATTGAGTTCAGTGGTAGTTGGGAGCGATGTTTACCCTTAGCAAAGTTTGCTTACAACAATAGGTTGAAACGAATATTCGTATGGCACTATTTGAAGCGTTGTATTGTAGGAAGTGTAGAAATCCTTTATGTTAAACAGAGATGGATGAGAAGCGAGTTGTGGGACTTAATTTGGTTCATGAGACTAAAGAGAAAGTGAAGTTGATTTGTGAATGTTTGAAAGCAGCGTCTGATAGTAGAAATCTTATGTGAATTTGAAGCATGGAAATATCGAGTTGCAAGTTGGCGGTAAGGTATTATTAAAGGTTTCACCTTGGGAAAAGGTTTTGAGGTTTGGAAGGAAGGGTAAATTGTGTCCAAGGAATGTTGGAGCTTATGAAGTTATTGAAAGGATTGGTTTGGTAGCTTATCGACTCAAGTTGTCGCCTAAACTTGAGCAAATTCATGATGTATTGCATGTGTCTATGTTGTGAAAGTATCGTTCAGATCTATTGCATATTGTGCCAGCAGAGGAGATTTAAGTTTGAACTTATCTTACTTATGAGGAATAACCGATTGAGATTCTAGATCGTGAAGAGAAGGTACACTTATTCAATACAATCAGGCTTCTTCTAAACTTTACTCTTGAAACTGTTCTTTATGTTCAGTCTTTCGTTCAAGTTTATATTGTTTACTAGATCCACGAGGAACTAATTCTCCTGTGAGGGATTAGCTAGTGGAGGTTTTACTCATTAGCTCTTTTGTAGGGATTTTTGAACGGTTCAACTGTTCAGGAAAGGAAAAGCCTAAATCCTAGGTCTGACAACCCTAGGAAGTCATCAAGGTGGGAATTAACAAAAAATTGGTATGGCCTATCTGTGAACACCTTGAACCTGAATCGGTTTAGACTATTGGGTTAGAAGATAAGTAATTCTTGCTGACTCAGTATTCAGTGGATGTATTGGAAGATCCTACTGGGGTACTAACTAGTTGGTTTAACAAGAAAACCCAAGATAACAGTTGCTTAAGATTACTGAAGTGAGCTAATCACCCATACCTAGATTTGATACATATTTCCTTATTTGATTTCTTGCCTTTGTTTGTATAATTTCCTTGTATGTTTTTAGTATAGTTTATTAAAACTCTTCTATTTTTGATCTTTCGTACTATAATTTGATTAGAATATGAATTAACTCTATTATATTTAACTTAAGATTAATTTAATGCTCGACTTCCTTGGGTATAATCCTCGAAGTACTCCCTTACTCCATTGTAAACTACATTACTACCTAACTCGTATACTTGCGGATACCATTTTCCTTTATCTTTATTTCTAGGATTTCTACTCTGGACATTGGTATGTCCATAGGTGGTAAAGTTGTTGGCGCCGTTGTGAGGGAGGCAACGAAACTATAGTATTTTTAATTTTGCATAATAATAGAATAATTAAGAAATTTTTAGATTATACATACAAAATTTAAATTTATAGACTGCTAATATTGTATTATTTGTTCACAATTTTAAAATCCAAGAGGTATGATGAAAGTGCTAGGAACATTGTTTGATATAGATTGGTTATGATCTAGTATTACTCGACCTATTATTTATAATTCAAATTTTGAGCTATATCCTTCCATACTAATGTGGATTACTAATAACGTTACATTTGGTGAGCCTACAACTGAGGATCGTATAATTTTTTTCGACAATTTGAATATATATGCAATATTGTTTCTTACGCTCGAGTACCACCAAACACTATCAAACTATTACTAATTTCGTTCGCATTGAATGGAAAAGCAAAAGCTTGGTTAGATGCACTCCCGCCTGACACTATTGCTACTTAGACAAATTTTGAGCAAATTTTCCTTCATGTATATTAGAAGTTATTTCAATTCAAACAATCCATAATTGAAGCATTGGGACTAGCCTGGGAAAGATTTAAAACCATCATTAGATCAATGCTAAGTGGAGGTTTACATTTTGTAGTGCAAATTCAACATTTTTACAGTGGATTGAATAGTCAGAACAGGCGAAAGTTTGATATCACGACAGGAGGAAGCATCTAGAATAAAACTGGGAAGGAAGTAATGGAAATAATAGAAAGATTTAGTGAAAACGAATTTTCCTGGGGAGCAAATCGAGAATTCAAAGAAAGGCAAATGAAAATAGAGGAGAAAAAGTGCAATAAACTAGAGTCCATTAAAACAAAATTTGTTATTATGAATATTAATCAGAGGAAGAAAAATGAGATGATAGTGAACAACTGAATGCTCAAACAGCAATTCAACTAGATTGGTGGCGGCAAAGTAAAAGGCAAGTAGAACAAATTGCTTTAAGGAAAACAAAAATGATACCATCCATTGTTAAACCTCCGGAATTAGATCTAAAACCATTATCAAAGCACTTGAGATATAAGTATCTAGGAGAGCAAAATACACTACCAATAATTATGGCTACTAGGTTAAGTTCAGAACAAGAAGAGGCTTTATTATGCATTTTAAGGACACACAAAAAATCAATATGATGGACAATCGTTGACAGTAAGGGAATTAATCCTATATTATGTCAACAAAAGATTAGATTAGAAGAAGGGGAAAAACTGGTAGTTGATGCTCAACGCTGACTTAATCTAGCCATGAAGGAAGTGGTAAAAAAAGAGTTACTTAAGTGGTTAGATGCAAGAATTATTTATGCCATTTCCAATAGTGAATGGGTTAGTCCTACACAGTGTGTGCCAAAGAAAGGTAGGCTAAGAGTGGTTAAAAATGATAACGATGAATTAATTATGACAAGAATCGTTACTGGTTGAAGAGTATGCATTGATTATCGAAAATTGAATGACACTACAAAACAGATCATTTCCCACTTCCCTTTACTGATAAAATGCTTGAGAGATTACTAGGAAATGATTATTACTGTTTCCTTGACAGATACTCAAGATTTTATCAAATCCTAATACATCCGGATGATCAAGAAAAAGACTACCTTCACATGTCTTTTTGGTACTTACGATTTCAGAGAATGTCGTTTGGGCTTTGTAATTCCCCAGCAACCTTTATGAGATGTATGATGACTATTTTTGCTGACATGGTAGAAGAGGGTTTGGATGTATTCATGGATGATTTCTATGTATATAGGTATTCATTTCAAGAATGTTTGGAAAATCTTTAAAAAGTTTTACAGAGGTGTGAAGAGACCAACCTTGTATTAAACTATGAAAAAGTCATTTCAGGGTCGTGAAAAGACTGGTTTTAGGGCATCAAACATCAAGAAAAGGATTGAAAGTTGAGAAGGCTAAGATTGAGGTTATTAAAAACATGTCAAATCCTACAACAATCTGGGGAGTACAAATGTTTTTGGGACATGCCAGATTCTACAAGCGTTTGATCAAGGACTTTTCTTATATCTCTAAGTCGTTGAATCAATTATTGTAGAAAGAGACACAGTTCATATTTGACCAAGAATGCATCAAATCTTTCGAGGTACTAAAATAAAATTTTATTTCTGCTCCTATAATTATTACTCCTAACTGGTTAGAACATGATGCGAGTCTCAAGGCCCAATTTCAGACCCATGGATATTATGAGCTCAAATTTCCTCAAGGCCCTATAACGAGGTCGAAGGCCAAGCAAATTAGAGTAAGATTGAACGATACCATCCAAGACTTTGTTACCAAGGCCTTAGACGTGCACATTACTGAAAAATAAAATCAAGATTCACTTTCTTGTTTTCAAGAAAATTAAGAAATTGAATCTTGGTTGAATTTTGTTGTTTCAAACAATTTCAAGAAACAAGGAAATTAATATTTCAAAATTTGGAAATCTTGTTCCAAGAAACCGAATCTTATAGCCAAGGAGTATTGGATTTCATGTACAAGCTTGAATGAGCTAATCTTGAGAGAAAATGGATCACAAGACCAAGTTCTTGAAAAAAAATGGCCCATTAAGATGTCTATAAGCCCATCCTGAAGCTTGGAAAGTAATTTAATTGAATATCAGGCCAAATTATCAAAGTGGCCCAAATTGTAAAATATTTATACTATAGGTCCAATTTTATTTTAATAGTTGGATCATCATGTAAGGTTTAAGCCCAAGGAGCCCATTTAATTCCTTTGGCTAAATTCCCATTAAAAGTTCACACTTAGTATTATTTTATTTTATTTATTTGATGAGTAGTCATGTTAGTTATTCCATTAGGGTTAGGAAAACTTATTTTGGGGGCCTATAAGTAGTATGGACATCCACCTTTATATAGGAATAATTGATTTTTGTCTTTTTAAGTTAATAATAATTCTCTTTGAGTTTTCTTCAAAAATTCCTCTTGAGTTTCTCTTAGAAGTTGTTTTAACAATCTTTTAGGTTGTGGGAACAATCTTCAAGCTTTTATTGCCAAGATCTCTTTCTTAGAGGGGGAACTAGAGCCATTGAAAGAAGTTGTGGATTCTTAATGTTTCCAAGGCTTCTTAGGACGTCATCTTCTCTTTTCTAGCCTTAATTTATCGTTTCTTGTTTATTTTAATTTAGTTATTGTTGTTTTGGCTTACTGATTTTATTAATTTTTGTTCTAGGTTAAAATTGCTTCAAGAAAGACATTCTTCTATCTTGTTCCACCAAGAAACATGTTAAAATAAGGATTTTTAATCTTTTCTTGTTATTTCAAACATTCTTGCACAAAATAGTTTGCTGTTGTCTTTAAAATCACTTCTAACAAATCTGTTTTGTGTTTTGTTTTTCCAGATCTAGTTGGGGAATTTTCTTGAGGTCCAAGGATGGTTTCTTCCCATCCAATAAACCGTAATGAATTCTCTATTGCCCTTTTTACCAGTCGATTCATCTCTCTTTTGTTTTAATTTCGTTTAACTCTTCTTTGTGACACCTAATATTTTTATTGTTTCTCGTGTAAGTTTCATTCGTCTAGAGATCTAGGTTAAATCTGCAACTTAGGTAAGCTATGATCTTGCTCCGTATGCGTGCCGTATGATTCTTTATCATTGGTATTAGATTTGGGCATTTTGGGTGTTCATGTTTGATTTCTAAATTGATTTCCATTGCAAAACAACCTATAAGTAGTTTTTACCAAAAATTATTAGTGGTTAACTGTTTTTCAATTGATATGAAACTTTATATATTTTTTCTTGGCATTGAATTACAATATAAAAAGAATATTTCCCACATAAAAAAAAAGATATGAAAAACTGCAAAAAAGAAAAATACAAAAAATTAAAGTGAAAAAATATTTTTTGGGTTGAATTTTGAGCGCAAAATATCCATATCAAAAACACATTATTTAAGGAGGATCTAGTTTAAATTTTGTGACTTTTGTAAATCAAGAACACCTCAAACGAAGTTTGTTAAGTTGCTTCGCAATTTTCTAGGTTTTTAGGTTTTATGGTTTGCATTTACTTTTAGCCTTAGGTTTTCATTGTTTTTTTCTTTTTATTATTCCTTTACACATTCTAACATTTTTGTGTTAGTAGGTTAAAGCAAGTTGCACATTCTTTTCTTTGTGCAACACAATTCTTTGGTGCCTAGCCAATTTTGGACTCATAGTGCTACTAGGTTTGCTTTGCTACTTTGATTTTAATACTTTCTAATTAGTTTATATAAATACTTTTAAAAGACTCACAAGATTAATTATTACCTCATTGAGAATTTGGTTTTTATTTCTAAGTGCATAATAATGAGGTTTGCTTAATTTTTCTTTTCTTAAGTGTTGTGTTCTTTTTAGACTTTCATAATGATTTACGATACTATGATTGGAAAGTTTCAAAGGTATCAAGAGATTTGAAATGCTTGAGATTAGTAGTAGGACACTATTCTAAACACAATCAACAGAAAATTGGGACTTCTAAGTACCAAAATTGAGCGTCGAATTGTAAATGGGGAGATAAGGTTGATTAGCCTCATCTTCGTGCAAATAATGCTTGACGTCGCTCTCATGCAAATGATGAGACTTTGGTTAATATTAACCATGGGAAACATTTTTTAGCTAAATCAAAGTTTTCAATTCCATTATTTCATGGAAAGAATGATCAAGAGACATATTGTGACGGAAAAGGTGATTATAAATTAGTTTGTCAATTCAAGGGGAGTGGACAAATGAAAGGAGGAATATGATTGAGCTATCACCTTTTGTGCAATGTCATTTATGTAGTTCAAAAGATTATAAGGGTTTCCAATGTCCAATTAAATATCCAAATAGAAAGAATACGATTGAGATATCAACTTTTGGGCAATGTTATTTGTGTAGTTAGGAAGATCATAAGGATTCCTAATGTCAAATTAAATATCCAACTAGAGAAAAAAGTAAGTAAGACTTTGTACCTTCTGTTGAATTATACTCTAGTGGAAAAGAGATTTGTAATGATGACCTTTGTGAACCGAAAAAAGATGATAGTGAGGATTTTTTCCTTGAATCTATTGAGTTAGATAAGATAGAAACGTCATGTTCTCCAACTGAGATGTATTGTACTGAATTGAATATTCATAATACTTGTGAGGGGGATAACAGAAGTGAGGCAGAATCATGTTAAAAGACCAAGAGAAAGGAGACCTTGATTGATAAAAAGTCTACTTGATTGTACAAATTTGGTGAGTGAAAATCCATCTGAGGTAAATTTGAAGAGTTCTCAAGTGAAAAAGGAATGTGAAAAGCATGAAAATATCGATACAAAAGTGAGGAATGATTATGTTTTAACTAACCATAACTCAAATTTGTTTAGTGCTATTTCTTTATTACACGACTTTAAGGATCCATTGACAGGCTTCCAATTATATTACTCTACCATCGATAGACGATTTTACTTGTGGGAGAAAGGTAAGTTGAATATTGATAATTCCCTACAAGTGCTACAAGGTAACGAAGGTAAGTAAACAATATAAATTAATTTAAGAAGGTATACCTTAAATGTTTTTTATATGCATGCTACTGATTTTGTTTGTAAAATATTTCCTTACAACATGTTTTTTTGGTTGGTCAAATTTCATTGAACCTTGGTTTGAAAGTTTAACTAATTTTATGGGTTTATCTAAATTTGTAAATGTTAAAAATAGTAATTCTGTTGCATTAAATATGTTTTTAAAAGCATTTTATAGATGTTTTCTTGCAACAAAAATTTCTACCTTGACCTATAACGATGAATTTTTACATAATAATAGTAAACTTCTTGATTTTTATAATTATGTGAAATTCTTGAACCATCATTGGAAATTCTTATGGACGACATTGCATATTCAAAGAAAGTTACATGTTATTTTTTACTTGAAGACTTATGAACGTAACATTTGTTTAGTGTTGATACCATGTTTTAAAGAAGACATACATGATCAAAGCTTATTTGAAGGATCAAAATAATGTCTTTGATCTTGGAGATAGTTTTGGTGCACAAGAAAGCTTAGGTAAGTAATTTTTTCATTTTATTGTTATTTATTCTTATCCTTTTTCTTTTTGTGCAGCTTAAGAATCGGGGAGAAATTTTCTTGAGGAAAGGGGAATGATGCGAGTCTCAAGGCCTAATTTCAGACCCATGGATGTGATGAGCTCAACTGCCTTAAGGCCCAAGAACATTGTCAAAGGCTAAGCAAATCAAACGAAGATTCGTGATCAAATCTTTTCAAGTAAAGGGGGAATGATACATGCACGAATGGAGTGAAATTTATTAAATTCCATTCACCGAAATTGTCAATTTTCAAGCTTGGGAAAACAGCAGACTTGGGACAAATTTTTGGATGGGATCCAGACATTTTCTGGGTTGAGATGTTGTCATAGAGTTTGAAGATCTATCTCTTACCTTTGAAACACACTTTGAATCACTCGATTTCAAGTTCGGGAGTTGAAGTTATGACCATTTTAATAAATACTGCACGAGTAGAATTACTTGACATGATTATGACAGAAATGATGAGTTTCAGGCTTTTAATTTGAGTTTAAATCATATTGGGTTTGAGTTTTGGGCTTAATTTTTATTATATATTAGCTCAATATTGTATTTATCATCTCTTATTATTTTATTATTCTGAACTTTTAATAATTAGTTTAAGTTATTTAGGAGTTTTATGTCAATAAGAAAGTTTAGTTTAAAACTGCTTCTTGTTTAGATTAATTAGAGTTCTAGCATACTTAAGAGTTTTATTTAGATTTATTTAGATAGCCTATATATAGGCCTTTGCATTGTTCTTGAGTTTTTATTTGAGTTTTTCTCTTTGAGTTTTTCTTTTCAAGAATTTTTCTTGAGTTTCTTTAGAAGAGTTTTAACAATCTTATTAGATTGTAGGGATCATCTTTAAACATTTTCTTGCCAAGGTTTCTATCTTAGAGGGGAAATTAGAGCTGCTTGAAGGGGATTATGGATTCTTTATGTTTCCAAGGCTTCCATCTATCGACTTTATTTTCTTCTTTATTATTCTAATCTTTGATTTCATTATTTTAATTTATTAAACTTATTTCTTTCTAATTGTTCGCTTTATTTTTATCTAACTTAGAGTCGTTTGCGTTTTAGGTTGTGTCAGAATCCAAGTTTCTATTTGAACGTCTAGAGCCTTATGCCAAATCCGTGACTTAGATCAACTTTACGATCTACTTTCACATCCATCCGCCCCATTATTATCAGAACCTTTTATTATAATGTGCGATGCTAGTGACTATACTTTAGGGGCAATGCTGGGACAAAAAAACCTATTTGGAGCTATTCATTATGCAAGTAAAATACTCAATCTAGCACAATGTAATTTCACCACAACTCAAAAGGAAATGCTTGCAGTCGTGTTTTATTGTGAAAAATTCCGATCATATTTGGTGGAAAATAAAGTCCATGTGTACATGGATCACTCAGCTTTGAAATATGTTATGAAGAGAAAGGAAACGAAAGCTAGGATAATGAGGTGCGTATTACTGCTTCAAGAATTTGATTTATGGATAATGGATAGAAAAGGAACAAAAATCAAATTGCAACCATTTTTCCATAATAGATAATGACATAGAACAACTGGAATTTAAAGAAATAAAAGAAACTTTTGTTGACGAATAATTGTTTAGGGTGGATATCCACAAAGTAAGTTTCAAAAATAATGGTGCCCCATGGTATGCTGATCATGTAAACTATATTGATAGGGGCGTTTTTCCGCCAAAATTTTCATAACAACAAAAGAAAATTTAATGGCAACAAAAGAAAAGGATCATGCATGAAGCGAAAAACAATATATGGGAGGACCTGTATGTTTTTTGATACTGTGCTGACCAGTTAGTAAGAAAATGTGTAGTCAAGAAAGAAGTAGTTGATATTCTACAAGGATGTCACACATCTCCCTGTGGAGGACATTTTGAGGGAAAAAAGAACAACCCAAAAAGTATTTCAATTGGGATTCTACTAGCCCACTATGAACAAGGAGACATACATGTTTATACAAAAGTGTGACAGATGTCAAGGAATTGGGAGTATATCAAGAGTTGGGAGTTCAGGGGGAATTGAAGGGCTAAATGAAAAGGATGACGATGAAGAAGGTGTCGAAAGTGAGGATTACAAGACATAAAAGGGACACATTTAAAACTGGCTCAAATGTCGTGACACCAGAACCTTATGTCACGGCATTGGACAATCTTCAAAACAGCTAAACTTTCCTCAATGTTGTGACACCACTAAAGGATGTCGTGACACCATCGCATGAATTCTACTATCCAAGTTTAAACTAGCGACTAACATTTGTTTTATTTAGTTCTATTAGTATCATAACTTTTTAACCCTCTACTAAGTAGGATTTGTTTATAACTCTTGATTATGCTATTATTTTCTTTAGAAATAGATTACTCAACATCTACAACCTATGAAAAAGACATTAGTTTTGCTGTGAAAAGCTTGCTAATTTTCAAAACAAAAGACTATAGTAGAAGAGTAGATCTGAAGAATGGTAAGTTTTTATGAAAGCATTTCGAGTCCATCTTTTGAATTCTAGGAGAACGACATAGATAGATAACTTCAATAGTTATAGCCTTATACTTTTATTTAGAAAGAAGTTTTCGATCCTTTAATGAGGAATTGTAAATGCATATAGGACGTCACAATAGAAAAGGAATGGAGTAACTTTTGTTTCCCGCTCGAAGAATCCACAATAATTCCTATGGTGCAGGAATTTTTTCTAGCATTAAAAGAGATGGACGCAAAAGGACCATTCTATGAGATGCGAACTTTTATCAAGGTTAGAGGGGTTAATTTCCTGTTAACCGAAAGAAGTATTTGTCCATTTTATGATGCACTGTATTATTATTGTGATTACTTGTATAAAACAGATCTCAAAGAGTTCAAAAACGTCGATATGTAGAAGATCTTGAGATTTTTGATAAAAGGAAAAGAGATATGGACATTTCAAAAGGGCACAACAATATCGAAAACATTCAACCAAGCATTAATGAGACCAAAAGCCAAAATTTGGATGAAGTTCGTGTGTTAAAAAAATTTTCTGATGACTAACGTTTCCAACATCAACCCAATCCATGCTATTATAACATATGGAATATTTTAAAAGAAGCAAATATGTATTGGTACGTGGATATATAGGAGCATGGTTGAATGTGCAAGAAATCTTGAAAAAGGAATATTCTTTGCCCACTAGATAACAGAACTATGCAAGAAAGCAGGAGTACCTATGCAGCGAATAGATAAAACAATGAATCCTCCCATGAAACTGCTCAAAGATGATGTTTATAAATAGTTTGTCATATTACAGAAAGAGCAAAAGGAGGAAAGGAATTTAAGAGGATTTCAAGAAGATGATGAATAGATCAAGCTAAGGTATTAATTTTATTTTAGTAGATAGCATTAGGAAAATTAAATCAATTTTTTAGTAATTTATTTGTTTTTATTAATTATGGGCATTGTAATTCATTATAATTAATGAACTAAAATTATTTATATACCTATGCAAAGTAGATGCACAATAATTAGAGCTATCAATAAGCAAGGGAAGAAGCACCCACCAATAGCCTATGGAACTATCACGATCAATTGTGTAACTTCTTTCCTTACCTCATTAGGGGCTACACATTGAGGACAATATGTTATCTAAAGTGTGGGGGCTAACATAGGAAATTAAATTTATTTTGAATCTTTATACTTTTCTTTGATTTGTTCTTGTCATTTATGTGCTTGACCTTGAAGAAATACAAGTGATTAGTTAGGAGCATGTACATGGGTTGCTTGTATTTACAATAAATTTGGCATGAGGATAGGTGTTTAAATTTTTTATTATTAACCTTCTAAGTTCTATATATTACATGTAAATAGGAACTAAAGAAATTAAATGTAACAAATGATATAAACCCAGAGCCAAAATGTTAGTATGAAAGATAAATTGTAAATTTGTGGTTGTTTAGTTGATTAGAGTTGTGAATACTGAAATACCTATGGATGACTGAAATTGTTTGGAATACACCCAGAGCCAAAATGTTAACCCTATTATTTATCCTTAGTACTTATTTTTGAGCCAGAAAGCACTTCGTGATGAACCTTTAGTCAAAACCCTAGCTAAAATATAAATTTGTACTTATCCTTTTCTGTTGGTTCTTAACTGCAAGACTATATACGTCTTGCCATACATATTAAGGGTTAAGTAGATAGATTAGGATGAATTTTTTAAACATAAAGTGAAATAGGAGGGATCAATGTGATTTAATGATTATAGGTTAGCCAAAATGTGAAACAAAAGAAAGATTCAAAACTAGTGGAAAAAGTACTTGAAAAGAAAAAACATTTGTGAGTGAGATGTGTTAAAAAAATGTGACAAAGTCACAAAAGTAGAAAAGCTTATTCATTACTGCACAAAAACTCGTGAGTTAACCATGTTTTTTATATTCTACTGTGATTTCCTATGTGGAGAAATAAGGAAGGTGAGAGAAGGAGACATAAGGCGGTGAGCGGGGAAGGGTTACTGAGGGTAAGCATATGGGACACTATGATGTGCCAAACTATTTTCATGCTTGAAACTATTTGATACTCATCATTTTAGAAATCCATACATGTCCTAAGCCTCAGCATGTTACAAGCTGAAAAGTCCTATCTGATCTAGGTAGATTGTTCACAATTTGAAATCATATTGAACAATTGCATTTATGACTATTTGTACTTTGCTAGGAGAATAAAATTACTTGTATAATTTATTGATGGATTCCTACATTTAAGACCCTTAATGCTTGTATACTTTGTAAAATTGTGAACTTATATGTTTGATATTAAAAGTGGTAATTTAATTATATATCATGCCAATATTATATGTGAGATGAAATACCTATTCACGTGCTCCAAAGCTAACACTTGTACCATAATTGGTAAAGGGTTGTCGTTTCATTTTTTTGTGTTGTTTGAGTACAAGTAATGAATTAAGCATGGGGGACTTTGATCTATTGTAATTCATTGTAGCAGATTAAACTAGTTTTCGCACTTAAAGAGCTTGAACATAAGCATTTTAGTTATGTTTTAATTACTTTCCAGCAAGTTTAGTTAAGTGTAATAAAATGTGTTATTCGAGCTTTTATTGACCTTAGGGGTCAAATGAGGCCTAAGGGTGAGTTAATACACTTTGTGAGTGTACAAGAGACCATTAGAAGGCATATTAAATTAATATTGATCACTAGGTTGCAACACGATGCATTAGATGTCACAACATATGGAGCAACACTGAAGAAGCCCAAGACTGCCTTCAATGTCGCGACATAGCCCGATGATGTCACGACATACCCCTGAAGACAACCTGAAGCTGAGAATACTGCCTTTGATGTCATGACATAGGACCTGGTGTGTCGCAACATCACCTCTGTACGGGAAACTAATACGAGCTTGGGGCGTTTTGGTCCACACAATCCAATTTTAAGCTCGGGAACATCAAGTGACCTAGGGTTAAGGATGATGACCATTCTAAGTCCATAAATAGACTCAGCTAACACATGTTATGGGCACATTTTTACTTTGTATAATTTTCTCTTTAGATCTAGACTTTAGATTTTCTCTTTTATTAGGTTTTATATTTTTGTTCTGGTTATTTTCCATTGGGAAGAAATTAGATTCTGGAATTGGTTTAAACTCTATGAGGATTCTATGCTTATTCAATACAATCAGACATCTTCTAAACTTTACTCTTGAAATTGTTCTTTATGTTAATTATTTCATTCAAGTTTATATTGCTTACTAGATTTGTGAGGAACTAATTCTTCTGTGGGGTATTAGCGAGTGGAGTTATTAATAATTAACTATTTTGTAGGGACTTCTTAATGGATTAGCTATTCAGGGAAGGAAGAACATAAACCCTAGGCTTGAAAACCTTAGGAAGTCTTCAAGGTGGGAATTAACCCAAAATTGGTATGACCTATCCGTGAACACCTTGAACCTGAATCGGTCTAGACTATGACGTCGGAAGATAAGTAGTTCTTACCGACTCAATATTTTAGTGGATGTATTGGTAAGTCCTGCTGGGGTATTAACTAGTTGATTGAACAAGAAAACCTGAGATAATAGTTGCTTAACATTATTGAAGCGAGCTAACCACCCATTAGAACGACAAAAATGTGCAAGTGTACACAATCGCAACAAGTAATAAAGTGACAAGTAAATGTCGAGTTATCATACCCATAGGGACTGTAAAAAAATAATATTTATGAAGTTAATGTTAAAACACTTTGGTGATGGAAAATATTTTGATTTGGGAAATGATTAAAAACTAGAAAACAAAGTAAAATAAAATAAAATAAAATAAAGCTCTAATGCATGATTTCAAAAGCTGATTTCAATCAAGATGATATAATTGTGTTGGATTAATTACATTTCGTTACCTTAGAATCATTAAACTTATGCTTATACTTATTACTAATAAATCACGGTAACTCGGTAATTTGTTAACTTATGAACATATTTACAAATTAAAAATCCATTCATCTTTTGTACATATTCCTATGTCATTTCAACCAATAAAACAGATTTATAAAGATAAACATGTTATTGCCAATACGTACTTATTAGATTAAACAATCTCTCGCATATTCCTATGTCGATTCAAACGATTAATTCAATCTAATAAGAATATACAAGACTATGTGAGGTAACAAAGTATCCTTACCTTGATACAGTTTAATCACAATAATCTTGCAAGTTATG
>CM025245.1:33911424-33925992 GCA_013677275.1 Gossypium schwendimanii
TGTAAACAAGAACAAAGAACTCATAGCAAACATCTTTAAATTAAATTAAAGAAGAGAAAGATTAAACCCAATTCAAAAAGGTTGTCACCCAAGACTCTGACTGACGAGGCTCCTTCACTCCTTTGCTTTGCTCTTTCACTGATGGCTCTCCAAGGTGGCTGACCAAGGGCTCTTTAAGAGGCTAATTTACTAAAATTCTTTATGCAAGGATGGTGATAGGCTTAGAGCTAAGAGAGTTGAGAGAATTGAAGGAGGAGATCAACTGCATGCATATTATCCTAATTCCCAAGGTTAGTAACTCAAAAAACATTACTCCATTTAGACCTATTAGTATCTGCAATGTGTTGTACACAATAATTTGCAAGGCTATAGTGAATAGAATGAGTGGGTTACTAAACATATGCATAAATGAGGCACAAGGAGTTCTTATTCTGAATAGATTAATTTTTGGTAACACTCTGATTGCCTATGAGATTTTACATTCCTTGAAGTCAAAGGAATGGGGCACAAAAGGTAACTTTGCTCTCAAATTAGACATGAGCAAAGCTTATGATAGAGTGTTGTGGGACTTCCAAACTGGTATGATGCTTAAATTGGGTTTCCATATAGATTGGGTCACTTTAATAATGAGATGTATGGCTTCTATTTGGCTATACTTTGGAGATCAATAGGAACCTAAGTGACAAAATCATGCCTTCTAAGGGTCTTAGGCAGGGCGATCCGCTTAGCCCTTGCATATTCATTATTTGTGCTGAAGGCTTCATTGTGGTACTTCAGAAAGCTAAAGAGGAAAAAGTAGTGAAGGGTGTTAGAATCGAGAAAAGCTCTTTGTTTGCTAACCATTTATTTTTTAAGGATGATAGCTTATTGTTTGGGGATGATTCGAAAGAGCAGGAAGAGAACATGCAACATTTTAATTCGACATATGAAAAGGCTTTGGGTCAGAAGGTCAACTATGACAAGTGTTTAGTTTTCTTTGGTTCGAATTTGAAGGAAGAGGATAAAAGTGTTGTTTTGGATGCTTTGAAAGTTCGTGCATCTTCCAATCCAGAGAAATACCTTGGGTTGCCAATGATGGTGGGGCATAGCAAAAATAGGGCATTCTTTTACTATGTTGATAGATTAAAAAGTAGAATGGAAAGCTAGAATTTCAGATACCTTTCTGTGCGTGGCAAGGAGACTTTAATACAGTTAGTTTTGGAAGCTCTACTAGTCTATACAATACAATGTTTTCTCTTTCCTAAATCGTTATGTGCAAAGCTCGAAAATGTACTTAATAGATTTTATTGGAGAAGCACAAAAATGGCGAAGGAGATTCGTTGGAGCTCATGGAAGGAATTATGTGCATTAAAGTCACAAGGTGGATTAGGATTTAGCAATTTTACAAGCTTTAACATGTCTTTATTAGCAAAACAATGTTGGGAAATTTGGACCCAACTTGATTATTTGTTAGCAAAAGTGTTAAAGGTGCGATATCACCAACACTTAGATTTTATGTTAGTTGGGTTAGGTTTTTACCCATCCCTTACATGGCAAAGTATTATGGCTGTGCGAGGATTGCTGAAAATGGGTAGTGGCTGGTGAATTGGGGATGGGGCAAGTGTGAATCTCTAAAATGATCAACGGATTCCTGGTTCAGAAAATAGAAGATTAAAATGCCAGAACATCACCACAAAGTATTAATTGGTTACGGATTTAATTAATCATGAAAAGGGTACCTTGCATGAAGATCCAGTCTGATAAATTACTGATGCCACTCAGGTCGATGCAATTCTATCCATCTCTCAATCTAGCTTGCAAATTTCAGATATTCGAATATGGCGTGTGGATGGTTCGGGAGTATATATAGTAAAGAGTGGGTACAGACTCTTGACTCAATCAAAACTACCTAAAAAAAATACTCCTAATGACTCTACAGGCGTAACAGCTACAACATTTTTCACCAAACTGTGGTTTCTATAGTTACCACAGAAAATCAAAATACATCTATGGAAAATGTACAGAAACTTTCTTCCTACTTTTACAAATATGGAAAAGCATCGTCTCTCTACTTCTAGTGTATGTCCAATGTGTTCAGATGATTGGGATTCTATCAATCACATACTCTGCTTCTACCCCTTGACGATTCAAGTTATGGATGCCCTACACATAACCTGTTCAACTTTCCCACAAGGATGGAACATAGAGAATGGTTAATCGATTCTTTTATGATAGGTGATGATATGAATAGGAAAATCTTAATAGTGACAATATGGGCGCTTTGGTTTCACAGAAATTGATTACTGCATGAAGGTGTTCGACAATCAGTTTAAGAGATTTCCTACTTTATTATTAGCTATCTAAATAAATTAAATTCACTATCCTAAGAAAATACCTATCTAAGTGATAAAAAAAGGGTAGCTGGAAACTTCTAAACCAGGGTATCTACTTAAAACCTCAAAATGGGGGCTCATAATGGGGTCATGTACTTATCCTTATCTACTTGCTGTAGATGCGTTTGTGGTTGAAGCTTTCGCATGTGAGAGGGCACTCTGGTTTGCTGGTGAACTTGGTTTCCAATACATTGAAGTTGAAGTATAAGGAAGAGTGCAAGCTTTATGTATCTACTGTGATGTATCTACTTAAACCCTCAAAATCTATGGCCTAACGTTTATTTCGTAATGTATTAAAGGACCAAGGATAAGGAAAAGTGTAAATTTTATGTTTGGTCTTTTTGTTTCAATTTTGTTGGTTTATCAAAAAGGAGTTATTAGGCTGAAATAGGGAGAGTAGGGATTCATAGCATTAAGGTATGGTCATTTAAGAACTGGCTATTCAAACAATACCTTAGGTCATCCCTAAGCATCCCACCATACACAATTTCTTTAATACTTTGAAATAAATCGAATGAATAATAATCAATTCAAGCATTCATGTGTCTACAACTATCTAAAAGACTTATATCTCATATGACATCATCAAACATTCTTAGGTACTTCTAATCTATTATGCAATTTAACTAAGTAACCTAGTTAACTCCCCTTGAAACTAACCAAATTGTCTCACATCAATAAAAAAAATTCATGCTTCATAAAAATCATTGCGTGTTTCATTATTTTTAACCACTATTCACGATGTTAAGAAAGTCCAAGCACCATGCAACAATAAAAATATTTTTCTTCTTTCTTAAGTAAATAAATAATTTATTAAAACAATGTAAACACACACACACTAATTCTATGTTCTTCCCCCCATACTTTAGAACATATATTGCCCTTAAATTAAAATAATTAAAGTCCAAATAAGAAAACTTCCATAAGTAGGCTAGATCCTTGTTGTTATGATAATCTCGAGATTTGTGTGCTCCAAGCAGATGCAAAGAGTACCTAAAAATATACTACGACAAGAAATATGAAGTATAATATAATGAAAATAAAAAATAAGAATAAAAAGAAGAAGTGTCGATAATGGATGACAAAACATTTAAAAATATTCAAATGAACTTGGGCCTTTAATGTTTCAAAGTGTGTCCTGTCTAAGAAGTTGCGACATTAGGATGCAATGCCATGACATTGAGCTTAATTTTTGGCTTCTTTGATTTCTTTTTTTTTTTAATTTTGGTTCAGTCACTCCATGGTACCTACACCTACTGTGGGAAAAAAAAACATAACGAAGATTAATCGAAATAAAATAAATGAATAATATTATTCACAAGTAATTGATTCTATAACAATTATCACCGTCAAAATCTTGACAGCGACGCCAACAACTTGATCGCCTCCGACGTACTAACATCCGGAGTCTTAATATTGCAACTAAAGATATAGAATTGAGGTGCGGTCTGTAAATATACGGGTCAGGTTGTAATATAGTTACAACAAAGTAGGTATCGTACCCAAGGGATTATAGTTTGGGGAAAAGTGCTATCAAGCCAGTTATTGGGAATAATTACTAATATACTTGAATCACGAATTAATAGTGTTAATATGGAAGTAAGATGATTATAATATTAACAAAGTAAATAAATTGAATTAAGCATAAATCTACTCTTAAGTTCATGTATGTGCTCGAAATTTTAGCCTATCCTGTAACATTCCAAATTTGGGCCCAAGATTTTTTAGGGTATTTTAGGAATTTTAGCTTATGTGTGCTAAAAATTTCATAAGCTTAGTGATGGATAATGTTTTCAAAAATGGCTATTAGAAAATTAAGTCAATTTCTAAAAATGACTTTGAAATACCTTAAATTTTGGAAATATGACTGATTTGTAAATGAGTCAAAACTAAGAGTTTTTATGAAAACCCCATTCGTCAAACTGATTTCACGATTGCTACAACCTATACTTGTTCTTGTCGTCCCTTCTACTCTCTCATATCTCCCAACTAATTTTTTCCTTCCAAATCCTAATCCCATTTATTTCCAACATCCTTTGAACCACAAATCTCAATTGAAACCAAGAAAAACACCAAAAAACCTCACTAATCTCATCGTCTTCTTCAAGAGTGGGTTTTCTCAAATTTGCGTCAAAGTTCATTTTTCTTCCATCGAAGGTAACCATTTACCTTTCTAATAGTTTTAAATGATATATAGTATCTTAAACTAAAATTTAGCCATTAAAACGCTTTTTTTTAAATAAATGCTAAAAATTTTGTTAGTAATGGTGAATTCCCATTTGTGGATTCAAATGTGGTTTCAAAGTGGTTTTCAACTTGTTTTAACATGATTAGAGGGTTTCTAAAGCTGAAAATTAAAGTGTCGTTAAGGATTTCTCGAGTTTTGATGAATTTTTGTCATAACGACAAACTGGTCAAAAAATGTTGATATAAGGAACTGAGTAGTTTATTGTAGCTTAAAGGTTAGGAATCAGTGGTAGATGAATATGTAGATGAAAAAAATTCATTTTGTGTTAAAAGATTAAGTGTAGGTCGAGATATACAAAGTTAAATTTTTCCCTGTTGAAAGTTTCAGTTAAAAGAGAATGTAGTTTAGGCTATTGTTTTTGATTGATTAAGGTGAGTTAATGAATGATTTTTTTTTCTTTTTGGATATTTATTTGGTTTGTCTTGTTGAAGTGTCAAAGTTAATAGAACCTTCAACAAGTAGAGACAAAGGCAAAGAAAAGCTTGTCTAAGCTTTCAGTTTTTGGTGAAAGCATATTTCTGGTAAGTGTTCTGGAATAGTTGCTCGTAGATGATTCATTATGTATTTGGTAATTTAGAGGTAACCTAAACCCTTATTCTAAATTCTGAGTGCAAGTGTTCTCACACCTATGATTAAATATGATATATGTGTGATTGAGCAATTGTGAAAATATGAACATATATGAGATGTTATGACATGTGCCATAAGCCTGTGATGACTGTTGTGAAAAAAAAATATGTGGGTATGTTATTCATGCCATGTGATAGTACATAACTGAGTATGTTTTCATACCATGTGACAGAGATTATAATGTGCTAACGATGTGAATATGTGTGAAAAATCAATAAGTAAATATGTGACAAAAATGTTGATATTTTGGCCTTGTGATCTTATAAGACCATTGGATATAGTTGGCATGCCATAGAATAGTGAGTACAGACCTTTGTGATGTGAGTTTGAGGCATTGAGGCCCAGGAATAGTTTTCAGAGAGATAGGGAAATGTGAGCTAAGCTCCATTCACTGAGATATGTGTGTTTGGTGTGTTGAAGAGTGATAGTTATATCCTTCGCTTAAGGGACATGTTCGACTCTATGAGTCATTTTGGTTTGTTGGAGAAAAATGTATCCAATGTTTGGTGATAGAGTCCACATTATATTTCATAACCTCAAGAATTAAACTATCACTTAATGTGACTAAAAGTGATTAAATATGGTTTATATGTGCTAAATATCTATATGCTTAAATAATCATGTGGTTAATGTGATAAAAGTGTAATAGTTTAAATGGAAGATGATTAAATGTGTGAAATATGATATTATAGTTAAATCTATTACGAATATCTGACATGTTTGCTTAGTCGATGCATAATGAGTTGTTTGTGTAGTGGTTGTTCTAAGCATTCACTGAGCTTGTTAAGCTCACACACTCCTTTTGAACCATTGTAGATAAGTAGTGCCGGTGACAGCGGTATGGTCTTGAGGGGTGATCCAAGCAAGAAACTTTAGTTGCTATTAGTAGGTGTTATTTGATTATTTTTGTTTTGGGAATAAAAAGACAATGTGGTAAAACATAAATTAGTTTTGCTATGATTTTAGTTGTTTGTATGCCTACTATGCTTGGTAAATTATGGACTTTAAATATGATGTTTGGGACTATTATTGAGACATTTCAATATTTATTTTATGAGACAATTGATGCATGATGTTTTGGACTAGTTTAGAATGGCCTATGTGATGATATATGTCATGTTTTTAGGGTCTGGAATAGAGGTATCGATATTTAGGTTTTAAAAACAATACCTCTATAATTTTTGAAATACAAGAAGTTAGCTTCGCTAGTTGGTATCGATATTTTGCCAAGAGTATCGATACTTGAGGTAAAATTATTGATACTTTGTCAGTGATACCGATATATTTTGAAAGTTGGGTTTTTACTTGTGAATTAGTAAGCTATTTTGATATCATTTCTCCAAGCAGTACCGATAGCAATTGAGATAAATATCGATACCATATCTTTGGTATCGATACCTACGTAACAGTTTGGGAAATTTTTCTAAGTGGCCCTAATGCATATTTAGTACTTATTTTATGATTATTCAATGAATGTTTAGCATGATTCAACATCCTTAGAGTGTGAATGGCTTACGTTTCATTTCAATGTTATTATAATAATAAAAGAAACAAAATAATGTGTGTTTTACACTATATACGATTTGAGACACTGGTGTAGCATCCTATTCTCGGGCTCAGCGATAGGGTCGGGTATAGGGTGTTACATTTGGTTGTATCAAAGCTAGGTTCAACAACACTCGGACTTAGGTGATTCTTGTTGATATACTGATCAGAGTTTCGCAACCCATGGATCTAGAAACCCAAGTGACTAAATTATTTTGGTTGCTTGAATTGCATGAAGTATCTCTTGTTTATAATGCATGTGGGGTAGGAATGAGAACACATTGCCTTTAATCTTAAAGTTTGCTTGTAGGAACGATACTTGGATCATTTCCTACACCACTTACACCTTTTTATTTGTTTGTGTATGTTAGATTAGTTTGATATTCCTCCTAGACGTGTGAATGTGAGAGCTAGTGCTCAAGAGAATGGTACATCCTCTACACCTCATGTGCCACCGCGTAGAGTGAATATAACTGATGAGGGTGTAGGCCCTCTGGTGGAAGTGATAATTAAAGCGTTTCAACGGATTGCTGGTATTAACCTTGCTCCTGTACCTACTAATCTTGTACCTGTGATTTGTGGGTTGCCACTTGAACATCTTCTGGCGTTGGGTGGTAAAGAGTTTTCTAGATTTGGAGGGACCATAGCTAAGTACTAGCTAGAAAAAGTTGAAAGGATCCTCAAGTAGATGTCTTGTTCTGACGAGGAGAAATTGGGTTACACAGGGTCCTTACTCGATGGTGAAACTCATCGTTGGTGGAATACTGTCAAGAGAGGTACAATTGCTGATCGTGTGACTTGGGATTATTTTCTTAAGGTATTTAGGAGGAAGTTCATGGGCGAGCAGTATATGGAAGCTTGCAAGCAGGAACTTTTGGACCTTGTGCAAGGTGGTTTGTTTGTGGCTGACTATGAGGCAGAGTTTGTGTGACTTATTTAGTATGCTCCTAAGATGGTTTTGACTGAGAAGTACCGTTGTGAGACGTTTCATTTTAGGATCAATCGAGAGATTCTGGTTTACTTAGTGGCCCAAAATACAAAGTTCTTTGATGAACTTGTGGAAAAGGCCAAAGTTGTTGAGGAGACTTTGGCTCAACCAACCAGTTCTGTGGTAGTTGAGGCTGGTAAGAGGGCTTCTGATGGTGCTTCTTCATGACTGCCCAAGAGAGGGTGAGATAATTACATTTCTGGTAGGGGTACGAGACATGGGTCTCAACCAAGTCAGATTAAGCAGTAGAGTAACATTGTGGCTAGCACCTATCGTTTGACTAGTGGATTTGGATGGCTTTTTCATGCGCATTATGATCGTAGGCAACCTGGAGAGTGTCGTAAGTTGACAAGTGGTTGTCATAAGTGTGGTTTGGAATAAAATTTTTGGAGGGATTGCCCGAATAGAGTTGAGGTTTCACAGATTTAGAGTTTGGCACCTATTTCTATGCTTGCAAGGTCCGAGGTCATGGTAAAGGTAATGGGAGACCAGTTGGTCAGCAAATTGTTGCTCACACTATTGCTTCACAAGTTGAGTCTAGAGGTCTAGCTTGAGTTTATACTATGAGAGAACCTAAGGAATAAGATCCGACTGATGTTATTGCAGGTACTTTCACTTTGCAATCTATTCCATTATTTTCCTTGGTTGTCCCTGGTTCTACACATTCATATATTTTGAGAGAATTAGCTTGTAAGTTAGGGATTCCTATAGAGATGATTGATTTGGGTATGACTGTAATTAGTTCCTTTGGAGATAGTGTAGCTATGAATAAAGTTTATTGTAGATTTCCCCTAATGATACAAGGGCACGTTTTCTCTTTGAATCATAGGGAATTGCCATTTTATGGTTTTGGTGTTATTTTGGGTATGGACTGGTCGACTGAACATAAGGTTAAGGTAGAGTTTGAGATGAAGCAAATTACTTTGAAGAATAGTGATGGGTTGGAAAATTATGTCAATTTCTGTAAATTAGTTTGAAATACCTTTAATTTTGAAATAGGACTTATTTATAATAGAGTCAAAACTAAGAGTTTTTATGAAACAATTTACCAAAATTTTCAAATCAACCTAAAACCCCCCATTCTTCAAATTGATTTCACGACAATTAATCCCCATAGTTACTTTTATTGTCCCTTCTACTATCCTATCTCTCCCAATTGACTTTTGCTCCAAAATCCTAACCTCTTTGATTTCCAGGATCCTTTGAACCATAAATCTCAATTGGAACCAATAAAAAACACCTGAAAACCTCACTAATCTCATAATCTTCTTCAAGAATGGGTTTTCTTGGATTTGGGTCAAAGTTCATTTTTCTTCCATTAAAGGTAACCATTTGTCTTTCTAATAGTTTTAAATGTTATATAATCTCTTAAACTGAATTTTTAGCCATTAAAACACAAGTTTTAAATAAAAGCTAAAAATTTTGTTGTTAATGATGAATTTCAGGATTGTTGATTAAAATATGGCTTCAAAGTGTTTTTCAACTTATTTTAACATGATTAGAAGGTTTCTATAGCTACTTTGAAGTTTCATTAATGATTTCTCGAGTTTTAATGAATTTTCGTAATAATGACCAAAACTTGTCAAAAAATGTTGATATCATGAACTGAGTAGTTTTGTGTAGTTTAAAGGTTGGGAATTAGTCATAGATGAATATGTAGATGAACAGAATTTGTTTCGTGCGAAAAGATTAAGTGTAGGCCGAGATATACAAATTTAAAGTTTCCATGTCGAAAGTTTCGGTTAAAAGAGAACGTAGTTTGGGCTACTGTTTTTGGTTGATCTAGGTAAGTTAATGACTAATTATTTTTTGTATATTTGTGTGGTTTGTCTTGTTGAAGTGTCGGAGTAAATATGACCTTCAACGAGTAGAGACAAAGGCAAAGAAAAGCTTGTCTAAGCTTTCAGTTATTGGCGAAAGCATATTTTTAGTGAGTGTTTTGGAATAGTTGCTCGTAGATGATTCATTGCGTATTTGGGAATTTAGAGGTAGCCTAAACCCCTTCTCTAAATTTCAAGTTTAAGTGTTCTTACACCTATGATTAAATGTGATATATCTATGCTTGTGCAATTGCTAAAATATGAACATATATGATACGCTATGACATGTGCCAAAGAATATGTGGGTATGTTATTCATTCCATGTGAGAGTACATATGTGAGTATGTTTTCATACCATGTGACAGTGATTATAATGGGCTAACGATGTAAATATGTAGTGAATATGTGTGAAAAATCGGTAAGTAAATATGTGATAATAATGTGAATATTTTTACCTTGTTATCTTATGAGACCGTTGAATATAGTTGGCATGCCATAGGATTGTGAGTACTCATCTTTGTAATGTGATTTTGGGGCGTTGAGGCCTAGGGACATTTTTTTGAGAGATAAGGGAATGAAAGCTAAGCTCCATTCACCGGGATATGTATGTTTGGTGTGTTGGAAAGTGTTAGCTATATGCTTCACTTATAGGACAGGTTCGATTCTATGAGTCCTTTTGGAGTGTTGGAGATCCGTGTATCCGATGTGTGGTGATAGAGTCCACATTATGTTTCATTACCTCAAGAGCCAAACTACCATATAATGTGACTGGATGTGATCAAATATGGTTTACATGTGATAGATATATGTTTAAATAATCATGTGGTTAATGTGATAAATGTGTAATAGTATAAATGGAAGATGATTAAATGTATGAAATATTAGTAGGTGTTATTTGATTATTTTTGTGTTGGGAATAAAAAGGCAATGTGGTAGACCATAAATTAGTTTTGCTATGATTTTAGCTGTTTCCATGCCTATTATGCTTTGTAAATTGTGGACTTTAAATATGATGTTTAGGATTGTTATTGAGAGATTTCGGCGTTTATTTTATGAGACAATTGAGGTATGATATTTTGGACTAGTTTGGAATGGTCTATGTGATGATATATTGCATGCTTTTAGGGTCTGAAAAAGAGGTATCAATATTCTGGTTTTAAAAATGATACCTCTAACATTTTTGAAATGCAGGAGGCCAGCTTCGCTAGTTGGTATCGATCATTTCCAACGAGGATCGATACTCGGGGAAAAATTATCAATACTTTTTCAGCGGTACCGATATTTTTCGAAAGTTGGGTTTTTAAACGAGAAACAATAAGCTATTTTCGTATCGTTCCTCCAAGCAGTATCGATACCACTTGAGAGAAATATTGATACCATAACTTTGGTATCAATACCTACGTAACAGTATGAGAAATTTTGCTAAGTGGTCCTAATGCATGTTTAGTGCTTATTTTATGATTATTCAATTAATTTTTAGCATGATTCAATTTCCTTAGAGTGTAAATGACTTACATTTCATTTGAATGATATTATAATAATAAAATAAACAAAACAATGTGTGTTTTATACTGTATGAGATGTGAGTCGGTGGTGTAGCATCCTGTTCTCGGGGTCAGGGACTAGGCTAGGTATAGGGTGTTACGTATCCCTTATTTCGACTACGCAAGTTCCTTTAACGTAGATCCAATTGTTTGTCCTAATTAGTTATTGATGTAGGGTTCTAATTGTAACACACCTAACCCGTATCCGTCGCTGAAATATGGTTGCGGTGCATTACTGGAGATTATTTTTCAAAATAATCAAAATTTTAAATCATATATTTCACAACATCAATCATAGAAAACTCCATTGATAACATACATATGGTATCTTATACGAGCCATCAAGGCCCTAAAAACACATTAGAAACAAATCGAGACTAAATCAGGAACATATAGAATTTTTCGAGAAAATATGAAAATTTTCAAACTGCAAGGGTCAGACGGCTGTGCGGCCTAGCCATGTGACTCACACTGCTGAGACATAAGCCCATGTCTCAGGCCGTCTGGACAGTCGAAGTAGTGACACATGGTCGTGTCCAGCCTGTGTCCGTGCTCGTGTAACTCTCTGACATGGGTCACAGTGCCAAGCCACACATCTGTGTGCCAGGCTGTATACCCTTCGAAATGGCCTCATGCACTTATGTGCTAGGCCATGTGCTAGGCAATGTAATTGCCTGACTTGCAACCCTTAGTAAGCTATAGGGGACACACGGCCATGTCTCCTGGCCGTGTGTCATACACGACTGAGACACACGCCCGTGTCTTTGGCCGTGTGGACAAAAAATTGGTCATTTCCAAACCATTTTTCTCATGCATTCATGCACGTACCTACAATCAATTTTTCGCATATAAACAAGCCTTCATGTTGCACTTAAAACATGCATAATCAAGCTAAATTAATAAGACATATATTCATACAACCAATATGCCCAAAGGACACCTCAATCGCAACAATTAACATGTACTTTATAGATGCAAAATTTAGGTACAAAACAACTAACTTGTAATTAATTTCATGCCAACATTTATCTCCATGTTGACGTATTATAGTCACACTCATTATACCAAATTTGTCATTCAATGTTCATTAACAAGCATTAGCGCAAATAGCCATAAATCTCAACTACATTACCTATACCAAATAATCACATTCAAGCATATGAAAGGACAACTCATAACATACATTTTTAACTACCATTCCATCTTCCATCAATCAAGCACCATAAGACATTATATCAACCATTATAAGTCCACAAACATATATCAACCTAACAACCATTTCAATCACTCAAAATAACATAATTACAAGCCAAAACATAATGGTTATAATATCAACCAAAACACCTATAGATGTGCATATTTAAACAATTATAACTTGTTTTCATGCCAAAACATAACATAATTGATACATAATAACCATACCATTTTGGCTATTTAAAGATCCATTAGTACATACTAATTTTGGTCATTTCAAAACATACACCAATTCGACCGTATTCACCACAACCAACAAGATATCAATAGTACCTTAAGTACCTCAAATCAAAAGCAACATTTCATACCATAATCATCAACCAAAATGACATATATATACCAAACTCCTCGATTAAACATTAGACATAGTCCACCTATACATGCCATTATAACCACAACCAAAGCATTAAAATTCACCGATAAAATTGATGGATAGTGTTATGGATATCCAACTAGCTTCCAACTTGATCGAGCTTCGGATAATCTGAAAAGTAAGAGAAAGAAAACCACATAAGTAATAAATACTTAGTAAGCTCGTGTAAACCAAAAGCATAATATTACATTTCAATAATGAACATTATAGGTTAAACCACTGCATCAAGATTTACCAGACCATAATTACCAACTCGTAAGTGAGTAAATTCATTAAGGTCACATATATTTATAGCTCATAATGTAATACTCTAAACCTAAATCTGTCGTCAGAGCAGGGTTATAGAGCATTATGGAAGATTACGAATCAAATAGACAGAAATTTCAAACATTCCAAAATATATCAATCAAAATCTGACATACTGTCCATTAGACGAGCCCTTGAGGCCCTAAATACGTGTTAGAAACAAGTCAAAACTAAAATAGGAACTCAGAGAATTTTTCAAAAAATATTGAAAATTTTTAAAGCTACAGGGTTCACATGGTTGTGTGACTAACACGGCCAAGAGACACGCCCGTGTCTTAGGCCGTGTGGGCATTCAAAATAGGGACACACAATCGTGTCCCAAATCGTGTCCTTACTAGTGTAACTCACTGACTTGGGTCACGCGGCCAAGCTACATGCCCCTATGCTAGGCCATGTACCATTCGAATTAGCCTCATACGCCCGTGTGTCCGGTCATGTGCTAGGCCGTGTAACAGCTTGACTTGTAACCCTTTAAAAAAAACAGGGGACACACAGTCGTGTCACTGGGCCATGTGTCATACACAGCTGAGACACACGCCCATGTCTTTCCTTGTGTGGACGAAAATAGGCTATTTTACAAGCCCTTTTTCTCACCCAATTTGGTACACATCTACAACCACAATTGCACATGTTCATAAGTTATATTAAGACATCCAAAACAAGCTAAATCAAGCCTTAATCATGTAGTATATTCACATACAACCAATATGCCCTTAGGCAGCTCAAATGACAATATGCAAACATGTATAATCTTGTACACCATTTAACCAAATAAGCCAATAATCTATCAAGCCATTTTGCATCATTTTGTGCCACTTAGCCAACTTACCAAAACATACCAAAACTTCTTAAATGGTACTAGTAAGCCATTCCAAACTAGCATCAATATACATATATGTTTTCCATAACAAAGCACCAAATCACACCAAATTATAAAACATATATCATAAGCATATTTAGCTACTAATTTACCTTTCATCATTCAACCATAAACCAAGCCACACATCAACCATATAAGGCAATTATGAACAAACCAAAATGTGCTAAAACACAAGCCAAATAAGTGGCCAATCTCAACAAAACACATATAGGCTAACATTAGCCAAAATAACCTATACATGCCATTATAACAAAAAATAAGCAAATGAAACTACTGAGTGAGCCAATGGATAGTGTGGTATAGCTCCGACAAGCTTCCAACCAGAACAAGCTTTCGAATCACTATAAAACATGGAAAATATCACAGAGTAAGCATTTATGCTTAGTATGTTCATATAACATAGAATTTAACTTACCATTTAATCACAATTAAAATAAGTAAACATAGCATATTCCAACCAAATTGGCCAAAAGCCTAAACACATAATCACCAACATGTTAGCCATGTAAAGCACATATAACATCCGATATCCATGGATAAACTCAACAAATATTCAAATTTCATATACATGTATCATTCATTTCATATATCAATATATATCATGTAAC
>CM025245.1:33926042-33942089 GCA_013677275.1 Gossypium schwendimanii
CTCAACAAATATTCAAATTTCATATACATGTATCATTCATTTCATATATCAATATATATCATGTAACATCATTTCCATGTATTTCATGTAATTACTTGTAGTAGTTCATATCGAACTCATATAATCTTGTAACAAAATATTGTCCGTTGAACCATTTAGAATATCGTTTGATACTCGGGTAGCACACACGAGGTGTACTGAATTGTAATCCATCAATTCTTGTACATGTATGCTCATACAAGCTCTGAATTAGTATGCTTACGAACTTTAGATTTGTGGTCCTAAAACAGCTGTTCTGATTTCACTGAAAACAGGCTATTACACATGATATGAAAGGATTTTATGGGATGTAATGTATAACCATCAACCTTTCTATAAGATTATACATCTTTCAATTTACTTACTTTCCTTTCCATTCCCAATTCTTATCATAAGTCTCAACAACATTATTAGTTCTCAATTCAGTGTATTAATCCATGACATAGATAGATTTATTCAAAGCATAATCAATTTACTAACATATGAATATATCATTTATCTCATTAAACTTTTTATAACATCATAATACATCCCAATTATGTACTTAACGTATCATTCCCTTTTCTTACTCGTTTCATATGCATAATACAAGTATAACCATAAACATTAATTATATCCACAAGCTTGGCATAAGCCTAAGAACATCAACAACACATGTTAGTTCATTTACACATGATTCATATAAATTTGACATGGATAACCACTATACTTGACCATGATTCAATTGGATTTATCATCCATCTCAACATAACATATTTTCCATGTAACTCACCATTTCACAGTCTTTCATATGTATACATATCATAGTTCATATTAAACTTTTACCATTTCCTTTTCAAATCATGCTAGTTGAATCATTTAGAATACCATTGGATACACAGGATAGCTTACAGAAAGTGTGCTAACTGATATAACTTTAATCTATCAATTCCTGTACATATATGCTCATACGAACTGTGAAAATAGGCCTGTTCACATGAGCTGTGGGTCAGAACATAGCTCCACGATGCTGCTCTCACGAACTATGGAATATCCGCAACACATGCTAGACCTCAGCCATTGGTAGGACATTCAAGACCAGCACTTGAATCATGTAAACCCTAATGACATGTTATTTGTATTCTACAAATTCTTAAGGGTTAAACGGGGCTCGATAATTATTGTACGTCATTTTATGACGCGATAAATTGTATAATAAGATATATATTGATTCATTTTCAATAAAAATCATATAATAACATTCAATTTAACCAACATTATACATAATATAGTTCATACGAACTTACCTGGCTAAATTGCTGAAATGTCAAAGTACAATGGCATTTTGGTAATTTTTCGTTCTCCACGATTTTCCACCTGATCTTGATCTAAATTAATAATTTCATTCAATCTATTAATTTATATAGTAAAACAATGTGCTTTATGCAATATAGTCATTTTTGACATTTTTACAAAATTACCCCTAAAGTTTTCCTTTTATTGAATTTAGTCACTAATCCTTAAACATACAAATTAACCGTTTTTACCCAAAATTGAGTCTAGCCGAATACTTATGGCATCCAATACATCCCATTATTGCATCAATTTCACATTAAATCCTTGTACTTTTACTATTTTAACAATTTAGTCCTTAGTCAGAAAATTCATCAAAAATCACTCAATAAAATAATTTTAAATAACAAGTAATATTTCAAATTCATCATTTAACATATAAAATCACAAGGTTCAATGGAAACATTCAAAATCTTTAATAGTTTCAAAATCGAATGTGCGGGCTAGCTAGACCTAGTTGCAACGATCTCAAAAACATAAAAATTATTAAAATTAGAGCCAAAATCACGTACCATGCAAGTAAATTGTCCATGGCCGAAAGCTTCATCTCAACATCCATGGATGTTTGGTTGATGAAGAAGAAAACTAAAAAGATGATAACAAATTAACCTTTTGTTTTAATTTAATTTAATATAATTATCAAATTACCATATTAACCTTAGTTAATAATTACATAAAACATCAAATTCATGTCCATTATTGTCCACTAACACCTTGAATGATCTAATTACCATTTACGTCCCTTTTCCTTTATTTAATTAACCATTTAATCACTCAAATCAAATAGTGATCAAAATTTACATATTTTACTATTTAGTCTTTTTTAATTAATTAACTATCGAAATGTTAAAATGTTTTAACGAAACTTTAATATCACCTTAATGGCACTCCGTAAATATTTATAAAAATATTTACTGCTTGGTTTATAGAAATGAGGTCCGATACCTCATTTTCTAAAACCACTTTACCTCAGGGTCTTACCATTCAAACTTAATAAATCGCTTAAATAACATAAATTATCAAATCAAAAGCCTTTTAAAAATCACATTTGACTCGTAAATATTAAAGAATAATATTTACTAACTTACACATCGAATTTGGTGGCCCCGAAACCACTGTTTCTGACACCATTGAAAAATGGGTTGTTACACTAATCATTCAACTAGTCGATACCGTAGCAGGATCTTCCAATACATCCACTAGAATAACGAGTCAGCAATAACTACTTATCTTCCAACCTCACAGTCCAGACTTGTTAGGAGTTAAGGTGTTCACGGATATGCTATACCAATTTAGATTAATTCCTACTTAAATGACTTCCTAGAGTTTTCAAGCCGAAGGGTTTAAGTTCTTCCTCTCCCAAACAACTGATCTGCTAAGAAACTCTATCTTTCATTCAATTAATAAGATTAGAACAGTTGAAACATGCAAGATATGTATGAAGAGTAAATTGATTTTAATCTTTACACAAGCATTCAATTAAACAATGCTAAAGATAGATATATAAAGAACAGAATAAATGAAAAGAGATGCCCACAGATTTATCGATGAAAGTATGGCTTCGAAACAATCTCCACTTGCGAGAGTCTCACTTTGGAATAGAATATTCCAATTACAAGAACATAAAATACCACAAGTAAAGATTGAGAATGACATAAAAACACTAAGTATATTTTTTGCCTCCGTAAAATTGTGTGTTTTAACTGATTACAATTGCTTTAATATAGGCTAAAATCAGAATATTAAAATGCCTAAATTTTCCATGAAGTATTTGTTTTTAGCTTCTATCTTAGATGTTGAAGCATCAACGTCTTGGTGTCGCGACATAGGCATCAGTTTCAGCTCGAATATGCATTTTTAGCTCTCGAATTTACTTACAAGCCCATGTAACCTTATTTGGATATACAAATATATTAAAAACTATTAGAAAGCATAAATTAAAAATTTAAGTATGAAAACCTAAATATATACTAAGATGTTTAATTTAATTATTAAACAAGCTAAAGTTATTTGCAAAAAATATGTAAATAATAGTGTAATTCATGGCAGATTAGGAGCAAAGAGCAAGAATTCCAAGACTCCCTTCAGTGTTGCGACACAACCAAACGATGTTGTGACACACCCCTAAAGCTACCCTGAGTACTAGTATACTGCCTTTGATGTCGCGACATAGGCACTAGGGTGTCACGACATCAGTCTTGTATAGGAAGTAATTACAAGCCAAAGGCAATTTGGTTTGCACAAACAAATATTGAGCATGAGAGTGTCAGCTAACCTGGTGTTGAGGATGATAACAACCCTAACTCTATAAATAAGCTCTTAAATAGTTATTAAAGGATAGCTTTTTATACTGTATAATTTTCTTTATAGTTTTAGTTTTTAGGTTTTTCCTTTTTCTTAAGCTTTAGGTTATTTTTAGTTTCGCATTCCTTGGGAGATCTAATTTACGGAACTCAATAAACTCTTTGTGGATTTTGTGCTTCAATTAAATACAATTAAGGCTTATCTTAAACCTCTTTATCTTGATTTGCTTTTAATGTTCATCTTTCATATCAAGTTTATTATTTTTTGAGATCCATGAGGAACTAATCCTCTTATGGGGGATTAGCGAGTGGAGGTATGATTAACTGATTGTTGTGTAAGATTTTCTTAGAGGATTAGCTTTCTGGGAAAGGAAATGTTTAAACCTTAGGCTTGACGTCCTTAGGAAGTAAATTAGGTGGGAATTAACCCAAAACTGGTATGGCCTATCCATGAAAACCTTAACCCCGAAGCAGTCTAGATTGTGAGGACAAGAAATAAGTAGTTCTTGCTGACTCATCATTCTAGTGGAAAATTAAGAGATCCTGCCAGGTTAATGACTAGTTGATTGAAAAAGGAATCCGAAGCAACAATTAGTGATGATTACTGAAGCGAGCTAGTCACCCATGCTCAGATTTAATTAAGTTTCCATAACAAATTTCTTAAAGTTTTTCCATTTATATATTTTTTTATTTCTTTAGTTATTAAAAACTCTTTCTTTATGTTTAATCTTAATATAATTTATGTAAAGTGCTAATTAGCTCTATTTGTGCTTAGGTTAGGATTAATTCAGTGCATACGTCCTTTTGGTATGAACCTCAGTGTACTCACGTACATATTTTGTGCAGAATTTCTATTCTAGATGTTGGTACATACAAAGGGGGCCAAGTTGTTAGCATCGTTGCCAGGGAAGTAACGTCACAAAATTGATTTTAATTTTTGCAGTTAATATAATAAATAGAAAATTCTTAAATTATAAATATAATTTTATTTTCCTTATTTTTTGCTAACATCTTGTATTCTCTTTTTGGGTTTAGTATATGACTAGTAGTAGGGGAACACCTATAGAGCCAACCACAAATCCAGAAAGAATTAAAGAATTATTTGTAGGAATTATCGACAACAACAATAGATATAGAACCAACCACCTATTGCAAGCAGTTTACCACCACTAGACAATTCACTATTCGACAAAGTTAACAATAATAACTCAAATGATCTACCACCACCAGCATAGCTACCCGTAATTATACATATGACGCGCATCAAAAGAACCCTAAGGGACTATGGGCTACCGATTCCGTAGATGGTTTAAGGAAGTATATGAAGGCCAACTATCACGACTAATAATTTTGAGATAAACCTTTAATGATCTAGAATAATTTACAGTTCAGAGGCATAATGACGAAGGACCCAAATCAGCATTTAAAATGGTACCTTCAACTTTGTGATACTTTTAAATACAACGGGGTCACCGATGACAATATTCGTCTCCAGTTGCTCCCCTTCTCCTTAATAGATAACACTTTCTCTTGGTTAGATTCGCAGGCACCAAGATCTATTACAACATGGGACGAACTCGTAGGAAAATTCTTACAGAAGTTCTTCCCTATCAACAAAATGGTCCAACTAAGGAGAGAGATTGCAAATTTTAACAAATTAGAAGGAGAAAGTTTTCACAAAGCCTAGGAGCATTTTAATACGCTAATTTGGAGATGCCCACACAATAGGTCACCTGAGTGGCTAAGACTATAAATGTTCAACAATGGGTTGGATGCACACGTAAGATTGGGACTAGATGGAGCATAAAAGGAGACCTAATGGATAGGACATACAATTATGTGTATGAATTAATAGAAAGTAAGGCAATGAATTCCTGCCAATGGCCAACCGAACGCTACATATATGACCGGAAGCCATCTACAGTCAAAGCAGTCCAAGAGGATGATAAATACCAACATATTGTGGACACACTCAACCGTATAGAGTCTTCAACCAGTGTGTCACCTATGTATGGAAGAGATAAACCAATTTTCCATTATATCAACAATCCAACCGAGGATATGAAATATGTCGAGAGTAAGGGTGGAAATCCTTATTGAAATACTTATAATCTCGGATGGAGAGACCATTCGGACCTGAGATGGGACAAAAACAAAGGAGGAGGTAATAATTCTAACCAAGTTAAAAAAGCTAATTATCATCCTCCTTATGTAAAGAAACCTTGGCAAAGGATCAACCTAAATGACCATATTGTATGTGGTCAACGCTTAGTTCGAATTGAAGGTGAGACGCAATCAATGAGGACATAATTGAAACAGGTACTCTCTGAGTGTACTAGTACAAGGAAAACATTTACTAAACTCAAAGGTTAGATGAGCCATTTAATGAGCATGATGGGAGATATGAAAAGACAAATGGGCATAGGAACCCCGAGTAAATATAAAAATAATCCTCATAGAGTGGGGAAGGAGAACGTAAAGGCTATAGCACTATGTTCGGGTAAAATATTAAGTAGCCTAGAAAAATCCCGTCAAGAAGAAAATAAGGAGGATTTTGAAGATCTTCAAGAAAACTCTCAAGGGGATGATGTTGAACCAGAACCCAAAGAGGTAGCCAAACCGACAGCAGAGCTGAAAGATAAGTCCGTAGAAGAACTTGCAATAACAAGGATATCATTCCCTTCATGGTTGGAAGAAAAGAAAATGCGGGTTGAGGATGAATTTGTAAGTTTTCTCAACTTATTCATATCCCTTAATGTTAACTTGCCTTTAATTGATCTGATTGAAAAAGTTCCTAAGTACCTAAGTATTTAAAAGAAATAATTTATAGGCATAGGAAATAAAAAACAAGAGAGTTAGTTAACATAAATGCCTCATGTAGTGTGATTATTTCAAAACACATTCCCCCAAAACTAAAAGGCTTAGGGAGTTTTACGATATTGATAGAATTAGGGGATATCCATTTTAGTAAGGCTATATGCAATTTAGAAGCAAGCATTAATTTAATGCCCCTATCTATTTATGAAAAGCTCAAGTTAGGGAACCCTAAAAATTGATCTGTCATGAATTACACTATTATTTACATCCTTTTTACATATAATTTTAGCTTGTTTAATAGTTAAATGAAATCATCTTAGTATATATTTCAGTTTTCATGCTTAAAGTAGTAATTTATGGTTTTTAGTAATTTTTTTTTTACTTTCTATATATCTAAATAATTTTACATGATCTTATAGGACAAATCGAGAGCTAAAGATGCATATTCGAGCCGAAACTGATGACTATGTTGTGAAACCAACACACTGATGTCTCAACATTGAAGACGAAAGCCAAAAACAAGTCTTGGAGCAAAAATTCCTTCAATTTCATGACACACTCCTTTCTATGTTGTAGCATACCACCTGTGTTGCAACACTGCAGGCCCGTGCTGCAACATAGCCTCTACGTAGGCCCAAAATTCTTACACATGATAATGAAGTTTTGGAGGGAAATTAGGTGTATTTGTCCTAGTCGAACTCTACGCACTTCAAGGATAATTTAGGCACTTTAAGATTCTGAGTTTAGCCTATATAAAGGCCATTGTAATCAGTTTAAACACACAATTTTACGGAGAAAGAAATCATTGTTAGGTTTTTATTGTGTTCTTAGTTTTTACTTATTATATTTTATGTTATTGTAATAGGAAGATCATATTCTGAAGTGAGACTTTCATAAAAGGAGATTGTTTTAGAGCCACACTTTCATCAATAAATCCATGAGCATATATTTTCTTTTATTATATTCTTTATATCTCTTTCTTTAACATTGTTTAATTGAATGTTTGTGTAAAGATTAAAATCAAATTTTCTTTATACATATCTCGCATGTTTCAAATATTCTAATCTTATTAATTGATTGAAGGATAGAGTTTCTTAGCGGATCAGCTGTTTGAGAGAAGAAGAACTTAAACCCTAGGTTTGGCGACCCTAGGAAGTCATTTAGTGGGAATGAACTAAAAATTGGTATGGTCGATTCGTGAGCACATTAGCTTTGAATTGATTTGCACTATGAGGTCGAAAGATAAGTAGTTCTTGTTGACTCATTAGGTTAGTTGGACGCTGAGAGGTGCAACTAGGTTGATGACTAGTTGGTTGAATAAAGCCCTACATCAATAATTAATTAGGTAAAACAATTGGATTTAGGCTAAAGGAACTCACGTAGTCAAAACAATGAATAAAAATAGCAGATACATGAACCTAGGAGTAGATTTAAGATTAGTTTAATTTAGTTAGTTTATTATTATTATCATCTTGCTTGCTAACTAACACTATTAATTCATGACTCAAGTAGATTAGTAATTATTTATGGTAACTGGCTTAATAGTAGTTTTTCCCTAAATTGCAACCCTTTGGTACAATCCTTGGTTACCAAGTGTTTCATTGTTCATAAACTATATTATAACCTGACCTATATACTTGCGGACACAACCTCAATTCCATATATTTTGTAGTAGTATTCACACTCTGGATGTTAGTAAGTTTGGAGGTGGTAAAAAATACACAAATCACACTACAATTAGTTGATCCATCTTTAGTACAACCTAAGAGAGTACTTCAAGATGTATTAGTTAAAGTAAGGAGCTTTATCATCCCGATGGACTTTGTAATTTTAGACTTTGAGCAAGACCATGAAATACCCATTCTACTAGGTAGACCATTCTTAGTGATATCACGATCCACCATTGACCTAGAAAATAAAGAATTAACAATGAAGATGAATGATGAGACAGAAACGTTTAAATGTGGTCACCAATAGAATGAGGAAAATAGGGAAAAGTTAGGAAAGCCCTGTTACAAAATAACTTTTCAAAAACCTAGCTACCTTGAGCAAGAGAAAGTGTTTTTTGTGATTAGTGTAGGTCAGACAAACAAATTCTAAGAGTGGGCTAAGCGAAGCAAAGTAGAATGGCACAATGAACGTTGGACAAACACTGATAGAACCAAAGAAGTGTCCCCAAACACATTAATTGAGCTGACAGGTGAATCCAGTAGCAAGACTTGATAAGTTTAAATTTAAATGTTAATTTTATGTATAATATTGTATCTTTAACTAACTATGCATTTTAGACTTTAAATGTTATTAACAGTTTGTTTTAAAGAACCCAAGAAACTTTGAAAATTAGAAAATTAGGTTAAAATAGAGTTAGTGTTGCAACATGGTATCCCCATGTCATAATACTACATCCAGAATCAATAAATTGATAAAATCATCTCAATGTCATGACACAGCACCTCTGTGTTGTGACATAGATGGTAGTTTACCTAGGGTTCCAAAATTTAAGAGTGTGTCTCGACATCAAACCCCGACGTCGCGACATTGGTAACCTACTAAGGATGTCACGACACGGAACCCCTTTGTCGCGACATTGCTATAATTTTCTACAGGGTTGACCCGACTTGACCGTGTAAACTATCGGTTTTAAACTTATTTTAACCCATTTTTAACACTAAAGTAACCCTTATTTCAACCCTAAAACATACTAGAAACCCCTTTTAAACTTTTAAACCCTCTTTAATTCTTTTAAAAGCCTTAAATCCTTAAAACCCTAAAATTCCTTCTTTTAAATTAAAACCCACTCCTTCTTGATAGTGCAGAAACCAAGATAAAGCACTCACGAGACAACATCTCTATGAGGAATCCAATGCATCTCCATTCAAGGTTAAGGGTTGTAAACTTCTTTTTACTATTCCGTTGGCAACATTACTTGATATCTTGTTAAGTGGTAGCATAGGATTATATCGAACATGCCACCTATGAAATCTAGAAAAAATGAATGAACAAGAACCACCAACAGTTTCAGATCCTCTAAAGTTTCAAAATTAAAATGTTGAAAGTTATTTCCTTGAACTCCAAGGCAAAACCTTTATTTAGGAAAAGGGATTCAAACATTCAATGGTTCTTTGTAATGAAATTTGGTCTCTAGTATGGTATCATAGATGACAGCAGATTTGCACAATCCCCAAAGAAAATATTGTTATTCCTCTTGTGCAAGAATTTTATGCCAGTTTTAGGGATGAGGAAACTTGGAGACCACATAATGTTATGTGGAGAACAGTAACAGTAATGGGTATGGATGTGTCATTCTTCTAGAAAATTATTTCCAAATATTATGATGCTCCATATTATGAATTTGATTACTCATAGAATATTGATTTAACGAAATTTAAAGATATTGATTTGGAAAGCATAATAAAATACTTCATTGAAAACCAAGGGGAATGGAACCTTCGACCAGATACCAGATTGCCGACTAATTTTAATCAGGGTATAATGTCCTAATAGCCAAAATGTCGATACAATTTATTTGCATCAAAATTAAACTCGCTCTGAATGTTTCTAATATCAATACATTCTGAGCTATTTTATTATATGACATTTTACAAAAAATAAAAATAAAGAAACAAATATGTATAGGACAATGGATACATCTGAGTATGAAGCATTGTGTCAGTGGCTAAAAGGATTTTCTTTCCCCATCTTGTGACGGCACTTTGCAAAAGCGTGGAGGTTCCAAGGGAAGAGAATGAACAGTTCTTGCACCCAATAAGGAGTTTAATCGGTGATTTAAAGTATACTCAATAAATAAAACTCAACTGAAAGTAAATTATCGGTTGGAACCGGAGGAGAAAAGAAAATATGGACATCCCAGCCTCACTCAAAAGAATAGAAAAGATGACACCTCGATGAAAAATAAGTGAGAACAGTGAAGAAAAATAAATGGAATGATACGATGGATGCAAGAAATCGGCCCGATCCTTTAAGAATCCGCACGACAGAACAACATGAGGGTTCCTAGTTATCTGTGAGACATGTTTGGTCCTATCCAAACTCATCATGGAGAAGAACAGTAAGGAAGTGAAGAAGGAGGTGATAGTGAAGAGGAAAAAGGAGAAGAGGTAGAAGATTAAGAGATAGCCTTTGAGAAAGAGGAAGAGGATTGAGCTAAAATTTTAAATTCTATTATTTTAAGACTGTAATTAATTTTTGGAACATTTCTATCTTACGAGTAAAGGTAATAGTAGATTGTTATTTGGCTTATATTTCCATTTTAAACTTTTATGTAGAAACCCCTATGAAGAAGCACAACAATTGTGAGCTTAAAATAATCAAAGGAGGAAACACCCGCCAATAGTTTACCAAACTACCACAATAAATAGAGTAACTTCTTTCCTTATCTTATCAAGTTACACATTGAGTACAATGTGTTATCTAAAGTGTGGTCATAACATAGAATTTTTTTAAATTTTTTATGTTTTTCTTTTAAGTTATATTGTGAATTTTGGTCTTGAGCTTGTAGGATTACAAGTGATTGATTAGGAGCATGTATATAGGTTGATTGTATTTACTATAAAGTTGGCATAATACTAGATGATTTTAAATTTTTTTATTATTAGACTACTAAGTTCTATTTATTACACTATAAATATGCATTGATCAATTGAGTGCACCATGTGATATAAGAAATACAAGGAAACGAGCATGCTAGTATGTATGATAAATTGTTGACATTGTGATTTTTTGGGTGATTAAATTTATGAATATTGAGATGCCTAGGGATGACCTAAGGCATTATTTTGTATACACCCAGAGTCAAAAAGCTAACCCTATTTTTGAGCCAAAAAATGCTTCTTAATGAACCTTTATACAAAAACTGAGCCAAAAATGTTAATTTGTATTTGCCCTTTTTCTTTGGTCCTAAATTTCAATATTATAGACGTCTGGCCATACATATTAAAGGTTAAGTAGATATAATATGGTGGAATTTTGTAAAAATAGAGTGAAATAGAAAGGATTAGTGTGATATCGTGATTATAGGTTAGCCAATATGTGCAGAAAAAGAAAAACTACAAAAAGAAAATAAAAAAGGAGTAGAAAAGTTCTTGAAAGTAGAAGCATTTGTGAATGAGAAATGTATTGAAAAAGAAGAAAGAAAAATTGACAATATCACCAAAAATAGAGAGACTTGTTCATTAATGCACACAAAATCGTGAGCTAGCAATAGTTGTTGTATTATGTTGTGACTTCCTATGGAGAAATAAGGAAGGTGAGAGAAAGATAAATAAGGTGGTGAGCGGGTAAAGGTTGCTAAGGGGAGAATAAGGACCAATACGATGTGCCAAACTATTTTTGTCCTTGAAACCATTTGATGCTTATTGTTCTTGAATTCCATACCTGTCCTAAGCCTCAAAACATTACAAGCTGGAAAGCCCTATGTGATCTACGTAGACTTATATAAGAATTGACGTGATACTAAATAATTGCATTTATGACTATTTGTATTCTGCTAGGATAATAAAATTACCTGTATAACTTATTGATGGATCCCTACATTTGAAAACTTTAATGTTTGTATGCTTTCTAATATACTGAACTCAGGTGTTTGATATCAACAGTGATAGGTCATCTATATATCCTGCCAAGATTATCTATAAATATGAAATGCCTAGTCTTGTACTACAAAACTAACATTTGTACCATATTTTCTCAAGGGTCATCTTTTAATTATTATTTTCGTTTGCTTTGCTTAAGGACAAGCAATGACTCAAGTGTGGGGGAGTTTGATCTGCCGTTATTTGATGTAGAAGATTAAAATAGTTTTTGTGCTTTAAGAGCTTGAGTACAAGAATTTTTATTACTTTTGTTTAGATTCAATGAAAAACCATAATTTCAGTCTTTTATTGACATTAGGGGCCATATGAGGCCAAAGGGTGAGCTAAAATATGTTGTGAGTGTGAAAAAGACCAATAGAGGGCAAACAAACTCAATACTAGTCGCTGTGTTAGAACATGAGGAGTTTGATGTTGCAACATAGGGAGTAGAGAGCAAGAATTCCAAGACTACCTTCAGTGTTACGACACAACCAAGGGATGTCGTGACACACCCCCAAAGCTACCCTGAGCACGAGCATACTACCTTCAATGTCAAGACATAAACATTAGGGTGTCACAACATCAATCCTGTACGAGAAGTATTTACAAGCCAAGGGCATTTTGGTCTACACATTTAAATATTAAACATATGAGCGTCAACTGACCTAGGGTTGAGGACGACGACAACCCTAACTTTATAAATAGGCTTTCAAACACTTCTTAAAGGACAACTTTTCATACTGTATAATTTTCTTTAGAGTTTCAGTTTTCAGTTTTTCCCTTTTTCTTAGGCTTTAGGTTATTTTTAGTTTCCCCTTTGTCGAAAGATCTGATTTGCAGTACTCAATCAACTTTTTATGGATTTTGTGCTTCAAATAAATACAATTCAGGCTTCTCTTAAACCTTTGTATCTTGATTGGCTTTTAATTTTCATCTTTCATATCAACTTTACTATGCTTTTGAGATCCACGAGGAACTAACCCTCTTATGAGGGATTAGCGGGTGGAGGTATGATTACTTGATTGTTGTGAAAGGTATTCTTAGTGGATTAGTTGTTTGGGAAAGAAAAAATTTAAACCCTCGGCATGACGACCCTAGGAATTATAATAGGTGGGAATTAACATAAAAAAGTTATGGCTTATCCGTGAACACCTTAACCTCGAATAGTCTGGACTATAAGGTTAAGAGATAAATAGTTCTTCTTGACTTGTTTTTCTAGTGGAATTTTGAGAGATCCTATTAGGGAAATGACTAGTTGATTGAACAAGGAATCTAAAGAAACAATTAGTTATGATTACCGAAACGAGCTAGTCACCCATGCTTAGATTTGATTATGTTTCTATAGCAAATTTCCTAAAGTTTTTCCATTTATATTATTTTATTTCTTTAGTTATTAAAAACTCCTTTTTTATGTTTAATCGTAATATAATTTATTTAAAGTACACATTAGCTCTACTTGTGCTTAGGTTAGGATTAATTTAGTGCTCACCTCTATTGGGTACAATTCTTGGAGTACTCACCTACTTCGTTGTAACTATATTACAACCTCACTTGTATACCTGCAGGCACCACCTATTTAACATATTTTGTGTAGGATTTATACTATATATCATCACACCTCCTGGTATCCTTTCTTCTTCCTCTTCAAGTCGTGCTAATTTTCATGTTGGTGGTGCAGGATCTTCTTTGAATCATCATAAAACATGGATATCATGGCTATTTTGGAGGAGGCTTCTAGCAAAATAAAAAGGGTACTATTGTTTCCTCAAGAAAAACAACAGTGAAAAAGAATAAAAAGAAACCCAGGGTGGAAGAAAGCTGTAACACCCTCAACCTGATCCCATTGGTTGGATACAAATCTTGGTTATTACCATTCCAAAATATACAAAAACTTAATCTACTTTTACAGATTTTATTCAATTAGAATTGTTTAAATTACAACTTTTCTATGAAATACATAAGTGTGAACTAGTGAAAATTCAATTAACGTACAAATGGAATTTAGTTACAACCATGATTGATTTGATGTCCTACTCTATTAAAATTATTTCATGTAAAAGACTTTTGCAAAACAACTCAAACTCAATCATGCCATCAATTTTCTCTGTATGCATAATAGTCCACTTCGCCACTGCTTTGGCATAACCTTAGCATTGTCCCTGCCGGTGCAATCCTTTATCATCTTACCTGTGACACAAAACATTGAGGTAAATTCATAAGAACTTTGAGATAATCTCCATTTACGTGTATTATCTTAGTACAATGCATCTTGTAATTTCATTATCATCTCATTGTTCTTTATTTTTTCAATTTGACTTTGGCGAGCACTTTTCTTCATCATACCATAGATGACATACCTTACTTTGTGACCAATTCTAAACCCTAGCGCCTTCGGTACATTACTCACGTTCTTCATATAGCCATTTCGTGATTTCCTTAATTATTCCCATACTAGAACCCATAACATCAAAACAATATTGATCGAGTTGTTCTTCAAGTCCACTTGGTTCATACTCTGAATTTGCCACTTACCTTGGTGTACTCTATTTTCTCTGTACATATCTTAAGAATATACAAGATAGGTCACAACATTTCCTACAAAATCGTTCCTTTAAAGTTCATCCTATGTATTACTTCTTTAGAGTTCGTCATACATATTATTTCCTTCAGAGTTCACCACACATATCATTCTCTCAAAGTTCACCATATCTACCAATCCTTCAGAATTAGCCATGCATATCATCCTTTCAGGGTTTTCCATACTTGTCATTCTTCAAACTTAGCCATACTTATATTTCGTCTTGGTTTTCCATATTTACCATTCTTCCCTTTTAGGGTCCTCCAAAAGAGCGTTCCTTTTAGATGATAACCACTAGGGCTTTCCTTTAGACTACGCCACGAAGGCGTTCCATTCCATAGATTGCCACAAAGGCTTCTATTTTTGGTATGCCACAAAGGATTCCATTTTTTGACGTGTTCACAATAGGGATTTTCCTAGACACACATTACGTGAGGTTTGCCCCTCATTGTTCTAGGTCATGCAGAAAACCTCATTCAGTAATAACCTTCCTTTAGTTCTTTCCATCTGATGCTATAGCCCACCAGCTATGGTCTTATAGTATATGGTGCCATGGATGAATCCACAGAGATAGACACAAACTCATCATACTCTAACTCCCTCTTGATAGACATATCACATAGCATGCTCTTAACATTCACTATACATTCCAATCGTTCATATGCAAGCATCCCTTGATTTCTAGATTCACATCACATACTTAGTTTATCATAGCTCATGCAATTTATACATACATGGTCCATCAAACATTTATTCTACTTGGTATCATCACACAACACTTCTCTAGCTTTAATTCCATAATTTATTTACTTTTTACAAAAAATTTTAAGATGCACACTCACACATATAAGAGTCGGCTTGGGGTCTCACCTAACAAGAATGTGTAGTAGCTTGAGCTCCAAATCCAAGATCCTTTCAGGAGTTGTAGCAACCACTGCCTCTTTAAACAAAAGAACACCATAAAAATCCATTCAGATAACCTTTCCATTATCTTAAACACAAATAACCCATAAACAAAGTCTTACTTCTTCAGGCATTCAAGTAGATCTACTTTTCAGAGCCATAAAGCTCACCTCGACATGGAGAAATTTTAGAAGAATCCAGAGTTTCAAATCCAACTTGAAGAAAAATGCTCCGCCTTTCCTCCAACCTTAGATTTTAGTATTTTTCAAAAGAGAAGTAGAGAACTCCCTTTATTTCAACTTAAAGACCTATTAAAATAGTTATTCTTTTTGGAACATGACAAATGTCACATCATTGTTGACTTGTCTTATCAAGGGTTTATTGTTAGAGTATGCCCAAAGATCAATCATGAGATGGTTGTAATAACATACTTGATTTATCACATTTATTAATATAAGGCATTACCATTATTATTTCAGTTTCT
>CM025245.1:33979412-33997017 GCA_013677275.1 Gossypium schwendimanii
TGAATTAATACATATAATTTTGAACCATCTTAGGCTGAAATTTAGTTCGCCTCGATACTTCAAATTGCTTCTCGGTTTTGCGCTTCTATCAGTGTCTGCTAAGCCATTTTTCACCCTTTGTGCAAATTTGTTGAAAATAACCAAAATTCATCAAAATTAATTATAAAATTAATTGAAATTCAACATGTTCATATTTTAAGTGCACTTTAATTGTTTTGTAAAAATTAATTATTTTTCCTACAAGAATTTTATCGAAACTGTATGATTTTAAGTTAAAAAGGGTATGTAAAAATGTGTAAATTTTCGTGTTTCCAGTCCCATGCTCGACATTCAATCGTAAACACAAATTGAGATTTTTTATAATAGGCTGAATTCATATACAATGAATCTTGTCGATGCATCAGCCAATGGACCTCTATTGGATTGTACTTATAATGATGCTTTGAGAATTGCTTTAAATGATTATCAATACCCTATCTCCAGAGTTGCACAAGCAAAAAATTCTCTAGGAGTTATTGAATTTGATGAAATAACCACACTGAGTGCTCAAGTTTCTTCTCTCACAAACATGATTAAAAATATGGAAGGGACTAGTGGTGTTGAACCTATACAAGTCGCTCAGCAAATTGATGTTCCTACTTTTTGTTGTGAGATTTGTAGTGACAACCATAGCTAAAAAGATTGTCCACAACATACAGTGAATGCCTATTATATTAGTAACATCCACAGTAATTCTTATTGTAACTCTTACAACAACTCTGCACGCAACCAACAATTTTGGGGAACTCAGAATGCTGCGACATTCAGATATGAGAATACTTCTCCTCAGGGAAATTATAATCCAAGAAAAGGGAATTACAATCAACATCAATAGAACTACAATCAACACACTCAGATCCATCCACAACAAGGCCAGACACATCCACACCAAAATCTGATGCAGGCACAACACTCTTCAATACTGAATCAGCATGTTCAAGGACATCAACAGCAACTGTACACTCAAGCTTCTACTTCTGACCCGTTAGCAACTCTTGAGACATTAATACGAGAGCATATTACTCGTACGGAAGCTATTGTCAATGAAATTCATCTTCCATTCGAGCATTAGAGGCATAATTAGGACAACTTGCTTCAAATCTAAATACTCGACCACCAGGCTCATTACCTAGTGATACGAAAAATCCCAGTCCGAAGGGGAAAGAACATTGTAAGGCTATCACTCTTAGGAATGGTAAACAAACTAGCGAACCATTTATATACTCCACTATAGCACCTCAAGATACGGATGGAGTGATCACTGGTGAGAAGGTTGAATCTGAAGAGTTTGTTGATGCATCAACAAAGAAGTTCCACAAATTTTCACTCATATTTCTAATGTTTGACCTTCGAAACTATCGACAAAATCAAAGGTGTCAACACAAGCAGATGTATCTCTACCTTTACCTTTCCTACAAAGTTTTAGGAAGAACAAGCATAACAAGTAGTATCAGCAGTTCCTAGACACACTAAAGCAACTGTAGATGATCATTCCTTTAGTAGATGATTTAGTACAAATTTTGAGTTATAGGAAATTTATGAAAGACCTCATGTCCAAGAAGAAGAAGCTCACTATTGAAACTATTGCACTCACAGAAGGCTGTAGTACTGTTTTGACAAAAACAAGTTGTCCCTTAAATTGAAAGATCCTGGGATCTTTACCATCCCATGTTCAATTGGCAATCATTATTTGGGTAAGGCTTTATGCGACTTGAGAGCTAGCATTAACCTAATGCCACTATTTATTTTTAGAAAGTTAGGAATTGGTCACATGAAATCTACTGCAGTGACATTACAACTAGCCGATCGATCTTTGGCTAAACCTAAAGGGCAAATGAAAGATGTCTTAGTTCGTATGGGTAAATTCATTTTTTTGACTGCTTTTATCATACTTGACTGTGAGGCAGACAATGAGGTTCCCATAATCATGGGACGACCATTTTTAGCCACCAGCCGAACACATTATAAAGGTGAACTAACCATGCGACTTAATGATGAGCAAGTCACCTTAAGTGTTTTTGAATCTATTCAATGCAAGGACAAAGAAGAATGTCATGCTGTTGATGTGCTATATGATCAAATTGAGGAAGAATTCAATGGCCAAAGCACAGTACTTTCTGAAGAGTTTGCAATGAAATTGGATGTTGAGTCTTTAGACGATTGTGACAGTATGGTTGAAGCTAATAATCTTAAACTCAAGCATGGATGGCAGATTGAATCCTTAGACCTAGCCAATAAAACAACCCTAATTTTCAAACTACCTCCTCATCTTAAATATGTCTTTCTTGGAGATCACAATACTCTCACAGTTATTGTCTCTACAACACTTGATGTAACTCTAGAAGAGAAATTGGTCCATTTTCTCAGGCAACATAAACAATCTATTGCTTGAACTATTGCCGATATTCAATGTATTAGTCCTTCTTTTTGCATGCACAAGATCAAGTTGAAAGATGAATGAAAGCAATCGATTCAAAAGCAAAGAAGATAAAAAAAGAAGATGAAGGAAGTTGTTAAGAAGGAAATCGTGAAATGGCTTGATATTGGAATTAATTACCTAATTTCATATAACAATTAGGTCAGTCCAGTGCAATGCGTACCTCAAAAGAGTGACATCATTATGGTTCGCAATGATAAGGATGAATTAATTCTTACACACGTACCCACAGGATAATGAGTTTGTATGGATTATGGCAAATTGAATGCAGCCACAAAGAAGGATCACTTCTCACTTTTTTTCAGTGACCAAATGCTGGATCAGCTTGCTAGAAAGGCCTATTATTGCTTTTTAGATGACTGTTTTGGGTACAATCAAATTGCTATTGCACTGGAGGATCAAGAGAAAACAACCTTCACCTGCCTCTTTGGTACTTATGCATCTTGCGGTATGCCTTTTGGTCTTTGTAGCACGCCAGCCACATTTCAAAGGTGCATGATGGTAATATTCTCAGATATGATAGAAGACTCTTTAGAGGTTTTTATGGATGATTTCTCAGTCTAAGGGAATGATTTTGATCATTGCACTAACAATTTGGATAAATTATTGAAGCGATGTGAGGACACATATCTTGTCCTGAATTGGGAAAAATGTCATTTTATGGCAACTAAAAAATGTCATTTTATGGCAACTGAGGCCATTGTGTTAGGCCATCGCATGTCTAGTCAAGGCATTCAAGTAGACAAAGGTAAGGTGGAAATCATTGAGAAATTACCTCCACCAACAAACGTGAAAGGTATTCACAGTTTTCTTGGACATACGAGGTTTTATTGAAGGTTTATTAGAAATTTTTTGAAAATTGAAAAGCCCTTATGCTTATTACTAGAACAGAGTCGAAATTTTTTCTTTGACGATGCATGTCTAGATGCCTTGATTCAGTTAAAAAACCAGCTAGTGAATGCACCCATTGTCGTTGCACTAGATTGGTTTCAACCTTTTGAAGTTATGTGCGATGCAAGTGAATTTCCAATGGATGCGGTTCTAGGACAACGAAAGGAAAAAATATTTCATGCCATATATTATGCTAGAAAAACTCTTGCAGAGGCTCAATTCAATTATACCGCCACAGAGAAAGAATTGTTGGCTGCAGTTTTTGCTTTCAACAAGTTTTGTTCCTATCTTGTCAGTGCAAAGTTTACTGTATTTACTAATCACTTTGCATTGAGATATCTCTTTGCGAAAAAGGATGCTAAACTAAGACTATTACGCTAGATAATACTGTTGCAAGAATTTGACATCGAGATAAAAAATCGTAATGGTTTAGAGAATCAAGTTGCAGACCATCTGTCTTGACTAGAAGTTGGCAGTGAAGACGGAAACATACTTCAAATTATCAACGCATTCCTAGATGAGAAGTTATTTGCTGTAGATTAACTCCTTGGTATGCGGATTTTGTTAGTTATCTAGTGAGTGGAAAACTCCCATTGGGTGTCATAGGATTAAAAAAGGTTTCTTTGTGATGTAGCGAAGTATCATTGGAACAAGCCATATTTATTCAAAGTATGCAATGACAACATCATTCAACATTGTGTTTCGGAAAAGGAGATGCTTTCAATCCTGAAGCATTTTATGATGCTCTTTATGGAAGTCATTTCGGTGGTATGAGAACTTCTACTAAAGTTGTCCAATCAGGATTCTATTGGCTGTCATTTTTCAAAGACGCCCACAATTTTGTGAATCAATATGATAGGTGTCAGTGCACCGATTCTATATCCCAACGCAATGAAATGTTGTAGCAGCTAATTATGGAGGTTGAATTATTCGATGTTGGGGGTATAAATTTTAAGGATTTTTTCAAGTTTATTTGAAAATCTTTGTATATTAGTAGTTGTTGACTACGTCTGGAAGTGGGTTGAAGTTGTTGTAGTCCCAAAGGATGATACAAAGACAATGCTAAAACTTTTTCACAAGCATATACTCACCTGCTTCGGCACACCAAAGGCATTGATTAGTGATCAATGTACACACTTTCATTGCGACCAAGTGCCAACTGGACTGAAGAGATATGGAGTTAATCATGGAATGGCTACTACTTATCATTTGCAAACCAATGGAAAAGTTAAGGTATCGAATCGAAAAATTAAGAACATTCTTAAGAAGGTTGTAAACCCTTCGAGGAAAGATTGTTCTTTCCGATTGGATGACGCTTTTATGGGCATTGCGAACAACATACAAAACTCCATTAAGGATGTCACTGTATCAATTGGTTTTTGGGAAAGCATGTCACTTGCTAGTTGAACTGGAACACAAAGCAATGTGGGCAAGTAAGCAGTGAACATGGACTATGAAAAGGCTGGAAAGAAAAGGCTGTTAGATATCACTAGACTAGAGAAGATTAGGAGAAATGCCTATGAAAACGTTGTGATTTATAAGGAAAAGACCAAATGATGGCATGACAAGATTAATTTTCAATGATAATTTATCACGGGTCAATAGGTTTTATGATTCAATTCTCGACTTAAATTTCATCCAAGTAAATTGCATTCACATTGGTCTGGACCTTTTGAAGTTGTCGATGTATTTCCTCATGGTCCAGCAACAATTCACGATTGACATGATGGACACCAATTCAAAGTAAATGGATAGAGGATGAAATAATATTTTGGCAATAGTGATCAAAACCAGGAAGAGACCATTAAAATGGCTGAAAAGTTTTAATTTTTAATTATTACTCCATGATTTTAGTTTATTTTATTTATATTTTGTTAAAGTTTGTTTTCATTCCTTTTTGTAGAATACTTAGGTACCATTGTCGACACATTGAAATTTTACTGTCAATGCATTTCATAATTCTGTACTACGATTTATAACTCATCAGAATTCAGGGAAAGTAAAATTTCACCGTTGGATAAAAAATCACTAAGGCGTTTGATCCTTCTGAGTGGGCACAATATTTATTGGACACAACTATTCCTGCAAGCTTTATATCTCTCAACAAAACAACACAGCTCTCTACAAATCCTCCTCCACTGTATCGACTGTAACGCATTCAAGCAACCATTTTTATTTCCTTTTTCTTCTCGACATCATATCTTTTTAACTTTAAACCATTTTCCCTCAAAAAAAGATGGCAAAAACAAGAGGCTCGGTTAAGAAAGCCACCAAATCTGCTGAAGAACATGTGTCCTCAGCCACCACAATTTGTGAATTAGAATCCCCTATGCCAGTACAGAAAAAGAGCCAGTAATCTTTTTGAATAAAGCGAAAAAGGAAAAATTTCAAGACAACATGTTAAAGCGAAACTTCCACCCTAAACAGGGCATTTCCCTTTCATAAAAATAATACTTGGGTAAGTAAGTCTACAAAACAATCTCGAAGTTAAAGTGGGAAACTTTTTGCACCCATTCTGGAAGCTATTCTCCTTCACTGGTACATGAGTTTTATGCTAACCTTTATGATCATGAGTTATAGTTCATTTTTGTTCAAGAAGGCTTGATAGCATGGGATGATAAAAAAATCAACGAGATGTACAACACTAAGATGGATGTAGACAAACACTCTGAGTTCATTGAGTATATCACAAATGAAAAATGAGACCTGTTGGTGAAATAGTTTTGTGTCGACGGAGCATTGTGGACAGGTTCCCATCAAAAGAATTATACGATACACAGTCGATTCATGATGCTACAAAGCAAAATCTAGTTTCATTTTGTCAACTATAGGCTAAAGCCCTCTACTCACACCACCACAGTCACCCTTGATCGAATGTGTCTGATACATTCTATTGTCCAGGGTAGAAAGACTAATGTTAGGGCAATACCTCACCAGTAAATTGCTGACTATGCCGCAAGGCAAACTGGAATCTTTGTTTTCCCACCATTGATGATGTTATTGTGCCGGCAAAGAGGAATCGTGCCCCGTGATGGTGAGGAAGTCCTGGAAAATAAGACCCAGAATCAATGAATGGCTCACAAGAAAGATACGCCGATATTGAAGGAGGCAAAAATAAGTAAGACAAGAAAGGGAAAAACCATAGTCGACAGTAAAGGAACAAACCTGAATGAAGAGACATCATTATGGCGCAAAATAAAAGATGTCGAAAAAATGGTCAATTCCATCAACAATAGGCAGATCAGGCATGTCGCTACAATAGAGTATATGAAGAAATCCCAAAATTTGTTTTATGCTTATACCAAAGCCTGGAATAGTTCTATTGTAGCCACATTAAGCCAATTAAGCCCATCCCCACTATTAGAATTCCCAGTGTTTCCACTAATCATTCAACATGATGAACTCTCATCCACGGATAATGACTTAGAAACCGAGACAAATCAGTGGCATCCCCTCCCATTGTGTAGGTCTTTGATAATGACAAAGAAGAGGAATCTAGGGATATTGAATAATGCCTATAAAAGATTGATAGCTTGTTCGAGGATGGTAATTTTGCTAATCAAGAGGACACTATTATTGAGAAGGAAGTTGTTACTGCAGAAGAGAAAGTTGCTACTGAAGAAGAAGAAGTTACTGAAGATGAAAAAGTAAAGGAAGAAGAAGATTCTATTGTGAATATTGTCACCGCCCCCGAGTCTATGGCTGCAAATATTGATAATTTAGAGCGAGATGGAGCGAGACTAGTAAAAGCTGCAGAGGTAACCAGTGATGAGCAATGCAATTCATTGGCAATAGACTAGACCACTTCAGGTGGCCTATCCTATACAGGAAGCATTCGATGATGCCGGGGTAGAGCCACAAACTGAGGAGCAATCTGAGAACCATCCTAAGCCCATAGAAAAGAAAAAAAGTACTCTAAGGATAAAAAATGAAAGAAAGAGCAGGAAGAAACATCGTGCAGTCACATCAATGGCTAAGGATAATTGAGTTAGTTTATTTTAAGCTTTCGCTGTAGTATTCATGCATTGCATGTACCTGTAAGTTTTATTTTGATAAGTAGACATTGTCATTGTATTTTTATTGTCATTACATTTTCATGTCAGTGCATTGAAGACAATGCAAACTTTAGGTTTGGGGGAATGCACATAGGGCTTGGAAATGCACCCATATTTCAATTTTTTTTGGTAATGAAGCATGAAAGGTTTAATTGTAGTTAATTAAAATTATTCAAAAATTTTTGTTACATTTGATGCTTAATTCTTGAATCATGTGAATTATCAATGAATGAGTTTGATAAATTTGATAGGAGGTTGTAGTTTCAATTATTTGATGAATGGATTTGGTTGCATTAGTAATGGATGACTGCTATTATTCCTTAAATCTTGAATGAATCTAGTTTTTACAGCTGCTTGTATATATAGTTATAAATTAGAGACACTCCAAAGTGGGTGTAGTATGGAATGTTAAAGAGAGAACACTCCATACAAACGTTAGAAAAATTAATTTGGCCAAAGGTTGTAGCTGTATGAGTGTGTGTCGATACAATTACGTACTCCCTAGGGGTTTGTTGCACTCCATCGTTACTTATTAGGAACAAGGGTACAGTAATGCAACGATATCCCTTATTCCAAAAAATATATAATATATAAATACTTAGTATTGTACAATAAATGTTGTATTGGTAGATAGAATTTAGGGTTTGAAGCATGATGCTAGCATTGATGAAGTTGCAACCTTATTAATTCATGCTTAAGTATTATTAATGCAATATTATTTCATCTGAATGTGATTCATTCATTGGGAATTTAGAGGGCTCAAGTTGCTAGAATGATCATTTGCCTTAGTAAAATTTTTGTAGCTTTGATAGTTTCTGTTTTACCTGAGGATAAGTAAAAACTCAAGTTTGGGGGTGTGATAGCACTAGAAAGAACATAGGTTTTCCTCCTTACTTGTTTGTTAAATTGTTCCCATTTAGTTAACCTTAGCATATATTTTAGCATTTTTAGTTTAGTAAATTGCATTTTATAATCCAATGAATCCTAGCCTATTTTATCCTTAATTTTGCTATATTTTTGCATTAACGTCGTTGCATAAGTTAATTCTAGATTGCGTCCAGAATTGTCGCTGCACCTGCCAACTGTTTGGATAAAAACTAAAAATGCGTGAACTGTCTAGTCTGGTATAACCAACCTGTAGTACAAGGATAGAATAATTCTGAGGAAAGCACACCTATACTGCTGGAGGAGGACATAAAAGGTTGACGTGAGAAAAAAAAGGGCTGGAGCGCTTTTTCTTAACCATCATCGTCTTCATCCTACCTAAAAGTTTGTGGCTATGGTAGCTTAAGCCTCTCACGGGTGATCCAACGTGAAAATTGATACAGATTAGCTTCTGAAGAGGAGACCTAAGTGCAAGACAAGAGTGAATAGAGAGATTAAATCGAGTTTTCTAGGAGTAGTATTCTCCACTCAATTCATTCTTATTTCTTTCTAAATGCTGGTGATTACTCTCTATTTGTGTTTGTATGGAAGTACTCATGAATTCTTGGTTAAATTTTATCTTATTCAATCTTGCTTTTATTATTTAATCTTGAGGTTTGAATGTTTCTTAACACAGAAGTGTTATTGCAGTCACTGACACTGGAAAGTGCAGTGACAGTTCGAGCCAACAAGCATTACAACGGAAGTTTAGTGAGGATTAGAAAAATTTAGTCCACTTGTTCTTAATAGTGCCTTATTATCATCATCGAAAGGTGGGGTTAATGTGCATGTTTAAGTCTCAGATTAAATAGAGGAGTGACACTTGGTAAGATATACATTGAAATATATTGCCTCGACAATCACCTATCCTTTTATACCTTGTGAGCACTTAGTATCATGCTGAAGATTCATGGTGGGGATCCCAGTTTATCATTATCATATTTTATTTTATTATTTTCAAGTTGTTGCTCTGACAACTCTCCTCACATTTTATCTCGTTTTTGTCTAGTTATTGCATCGACATTAATAGACAAAAGACAACCATCCCTGTAAACTCGATATCTGATAGACTCACATTTGTCTACTATATTTACATTGACAGTGTACGCTTACACATTATTGCTGTAATGTTAAATAGTCGATCAATAGTTCACCTTTTCCAAAGAATACATTTTCCCTCTACCAAGTTGCTTAAATTTACATTTCGTAAATACTTACTTATATAGTCCCTGTGGGTACGATAACTCAACATACATGTCACTTTATTACTTGTTACTATTGTGTACACTTGCACATTTTTGTCGTTCCAATTTTTAGATTAATATGTTGTTTTAACTCCGTATTTTTAAGCATGCTTTAATGTTTCATGTATATTCACTGAGTTCTCAATGAACTCACTCATTCCTCTCTTACTTCACAGGTAAGTAAATAGCAGAAAGTAGTGGCGAGCTGATTTATCAAAGTGAGGCTAATCAAGATGGGTACCAATGAACCCTGGTAAAAGGCAATGTAGTTATTTGCTTGGGATTAGTGATAATGTGTTCAATGAATTTGTTATTTTACTAGACTCAAATTTTCCTTAAGTTCATTTTTTTTTAGTATCGCGAACCATGGAGCCAAATACTTGTTTGTGTTATCATGTTGAATTCCTTCGGCATGAATAAATATCTAAGTTTCATTCCTTTTGTGCGTGTCCTATTATGTTCTTTAAATTTTGACTAAGTATTACTTAACCCCTTATGGAAACTATACTTGTTGCGAGGTACCCCCTTTGCATGTGACCCATAGGTATTTCCGACCCCGATATTGTATGTGAAACCTTGAATGTATGACGTTTCTTATTTCTAAGCCCGTATTTCATGTGAAACATGTTGTTATGCGAACCATTGTTATTATGCGACACAAACTTGTCTCCACTAGTATGTTAGATGACTAAAACTTGTCTCACTAACTACTACATTTTCATTAGTAGCAACACAAAAACATGGGTAGAGTTCACCTAATAAGGTCCTCGTAACAACAAGGAACTCGCCAATCCGCGAAGTGGGGCTCCATAGTATTGGTGAAGTTCAATGAAGTACTTTGCCATGAAGATACCAGCCTTATCATGTCTAACTCTTGCGACTTAGGTGGTCTTCACCAGTGCAATCTTTCAAACAGTACTAGCTTACCAAAAAAAGGTGTGATAAACCCCAACCTTCCGGAGGAACACATATGTGTGTTAGAGCATGCCTAAAGACGAATCATGATATGATTGTAAGAACATAATTATTTTACCTCGTTTATTAATATAAGGCATTACCATTATTATTTCAGTTTCTTTTCAGTGTATATAAGTAAATTGTTTTACAATAATGTCCTGACTATAATATGATTATTCTTAAAAGGTCCTTGGTCAAGTATTATTGTGGGCTTGGACAAAAATAATGCATTAAGACTAATGTGTAGTTTATTGTTGACAAAGTGTTGTAATTGACATGGGATGTCAAAATAATACATGAGTATATGTGTTAGAGAACAACATATTGGACTGACTCACTATAAGTATGTTTCTTGGATTATTATCTAATAGCCACAACATTACTCATAGTGGTTACTATGTATACAATCCTAAGACTTGAGATCATCATTATCCCAACGTCATGAGTTGTGTATTTTGATATAGTCAAACTTCCACCGTAATTGGTTATTCTATAAAGGCTAGTGTTGGATATACCACAATCTATGTAGTGGGATATGGTTGATCAATATAGGATTTCGCCCTCTTACATAACGGGAGTAATATCTTAGGCCACTTGATTGAGTGAGACTAGAAATGCATAGCCATACTCGAATAAGTTGATATGAGATATTATACTTATTTGCTCATCATAGTCTACTCAGGATATCAAGAATAAGTTTATATGTAGTGTGTGCTCTGTTAATTTTGGTGTAGGTTTCACACGGTCTAAGACACGAGCCGAGACATGGTTGTGTGTCTCACGTCAGTGAGTTGCACGGTCTATGACACGGGCCAGGACACGACCATGTGTACCTACTTCTAATGCTCACACAGTCTGAGTTGTGTCACATGGCCTAACCATACGACCGTGTGACCCCTATTTTCCCAATTTTTTATGTTTTTCCTAAAATTTTTTTATTTATTCAAAATGATCCCTGATCATTTTTAAATTGTTTTAGGGCCCCAAAGGCTCAATTTAAGGCTCAAGTGTGTATGTTTTCTATAATTAGAATAAATTATTAGAAATTTATACTTAATTCGAATTATTGTTTTGTTTTGTACAGTAATTCTCTGTAACCCTAACCCGGTGAGGGAAACAATTAGAGTGTTACATAAAGTCCTAAAAAATATGATTATTCTTAAAAGTTCCTTAGTTAAGTATTATTGTGGGCTTGGACAACAATAGTGTATCGAGACTAATGTGTAGTTCATTGATGACAAAGAGTTTTCATTGACATAGGGATGTCGAAATTAATTCATGAGTATGTGTTAGAGAAAAACATATTGGACTGACCAACTATGAGTATTGATAACTCTTGAAGAGAATTATAATTCATACTTTTAGACTTAGTTAACTACTTGTACTTGAGTAAAATAAGTTTTATTTTAGGTAATTGCATGATTATTTTTAGTTAATCGAGCATTGCATGTAAAGACTTAGGATACTGATTACTTTAGTGCATATGTACTATTAATTGTTGGTGGAAAGGCTTTGTGGTGGTTGAATGATAAGTTTGAGGAAGATAGATAGCAAAGGATGGAGAATTTTTGAGGTATTATGAGAGATTGCCATGGAAATATTGAGAAAGAAAATGAAAAATACCCAGTCATCAATTAGAGCATTCAGAAGTTGCCCTCCCACATGCAGGTGTAATGGAAAATATCCACCTCAAAATTAGGGAAAAAGCAATCATTGGTTGACAGGTTTTACCCTAGAGAATGACCTAAGTATAAAAGAAAAGAGGAAGGAGGTCTACCAAAAAAAAAGAGAGGGCTGAAGAGGAACGGTTGATTAGAAAAAAAAAATGAAACTTCAACAGAGGTCTCTTTGTGACAAGGAGAGTAATTTGAGCTACTAAGAGCTTGGGTGAAGACGCACACCATACGTAAAGTTGGGCGAATTCATGTTCTGAACCTAAATTTCTTCCTTTGCAATTTGTTCTAAATCTACTAATTTAAATTGTTATTTTGGGATGATGATAATATTAAAATACTTGAATTTGCATAGCCTAGTCATGAGCTAACTCAGCATAGTTGGGGATTACTTTTGATGATTTTTTAACTCTGATGAATGTTTATGGATGAATATGATTCAGTTTAGTACTTTACCAAATATTTATATCTATTTATATGCTTATTAGGGTATTAATAAATGCTTGCTAAGTTTGAAAGTAACTTAATATCGACAGTGTTAGGTTCCTTAGACCAAAATTGGGTAATATAAGAAAGTATTGAGCGAAATTCTCGTGTAACTTCTAGATATAGAGATTTACCTTATACTATTTAGAGGATTGTGCTTTAGTCATGGTTGCTAATTCTTAGCCTATACATGTATAGTGTCTTAGGAGTGAGCAGTTTTAGGTCTTACTTTGGACAAAGGTATACCACGTTAGTACCCAATAGAGCAGTAGGTTGCCATATCTTTGGCATGGCATTGTTCCTAGTTTATAACTATTCCATTAGTAATCCCCGCCATTACAATCAATATTCCAAACTTGCTAGATTCCTTAGTGCTTTTATTCAATTGGTTGCAATTGTAATCTACGATAGTACATTTTATTACTTTCAATTTTAGTGTGTTAATTGCATTGTTATTTCTCAAAATATCAATCAATTCATTTATCTTTTCTACTCAATTGTGATAATTTAGACAAAGAATAATAGTTCAATCCTTGTGGGAACAATACTCACTCATCACTTTATTACTTGATTTGACATGTATACTTGCATAATTCGCACATCATATTCACAAATGTCAAGTTTTTGGCGTCATTGTCAGGGATTGACGATTGGCAACTTTAGTTTTTGTTATTGCAAATTTTATATTTTTAGCTGTTAGTTTGTTTATTTCATGATCTCAATAGGTCTATTATTAGTTGTATGGTTCCTGTTGAAGAACTCTATCCTTTAGTGTCACATCCCACATTTTGATTATTTCTACAATAGTGAAACTGCCATCTCCTATGTTTCAAATTAAATGCACAAGATTGGACACAAAGGAATTAATGGCCTAATGGTAACTTAGCTATCAGAATGGTCTAAGGTTCAAGCCTCATTGCTCACACTCTTACATTTATTTATTTTTTGACAATTTTCCTCTTGTATAATATGCTTACTGTCCACCGTGTGCACCATAATAAGGAGGATTTGTTTCCTCCATTTGATGGTCAAACTTACCATAGTTAGGGGTTACATGATCCCTTTTTTTGTCCATGTCCCCCTCCCTTTCCATAACCTCACCTCTTACCATTTAGCTTGATCTATTGAACCTGGCCATAGTTGACCAAGCTCCTCCCTTGCTTTTGTCGTCCATACCCTCTCTCCTTCTCACTTTCTTCTATTTTTCATTTCTTTCTCACCATTTTTGAAGAATGCTATCATCTTTCCTCCAAAACATTTTTACTCCTCCACCATGAATTGAACAACCCTCCACTGATCACCACCTCCCGTGGCTGCCACTCCTTTTTTCTCATCTCCCTCCTCCCATTGCCGTCATTAGCATCGCCATGGTCGCCGCCGTGTACCACTACAAGTCCACTTTCTCATCTTTTTCTTTTATTTTATTCTCCTACTTCTTTCTTCTCCTCTCCTTAGCCAACCTCTTAACTCCACCACCGTTGGACCACCGTCGAACATAGCATCACCATCATTGGACTGTCGCCACCATCACCGTCGCTGCCGGAGATCAAAATATTTCTTTTCGTTTTTCTTTCCTCTCCTAGTGCTGATTCTCATTTTAAATTAATGAAACTTATTCTTTTATCTCAATGATACTTTCTAGATTACTCGATTCTCTGAAATCACCCCTTCTTGATTTATCATTCGATTTGAATTGATCAAGTGTAAGTATGGATCATTTTTAAGTCATAAAAATCCTTCTCCTAGTATTTTCTTGACATGGCCAAATGGTATAGAGCCATAAGTCATAGTGGTATTTTGTTAATATTAATTATTTATGTACTACAGTACTAATGCTACATCATATCATTTCGAAGGACCAAACAATAATCATAAGGGAGACCTTTAATTTCGCAACGAAAATTCTCCTTTCAAAAGTCATAGATCGTGAAGGTAAGCAATGAGACTATTAGTGATAGATCTCTAAAGTGATTAAACATTTTCAAAGATCCATACTAAAATGTGTTAATTATATGATAGATTGTCTTGCGAGGTAGATCGAGTGAAACTGATTTTGAAAGGTTGAAGCAAATCGAATCTACAATCTAAGGTGTTGGATTGAAACTGTTTGTTTGTGTGACATCAACATTTTATTGTCAACAAAATAATTATATTAAATTATGAATGCATTAAATATTTATAAAGAGATGTCAAACTCATCGAGATGGATCTATGAAATACATGACAAATGATATGCTTATGATTGTGATTGGTTATATGTGTAGATCTCATGCTCATGATATGTGATGTATGGATCATTTGTTATATGTGATAAGTGATTATGAGAGCATGTTTACATGCATAAGTGTTTAAAGTGATCTATATGTGTAATAAGTGAAATTGCCATATCACATGCATGGGATGGGATTTTGTGAAAGGTGGAAGCAATGGTAGTAAATCTGCAAATCATTGGTGGTTTTTCCACATCAGTGTTATCAGTGGAAGTTTATCTACAAATTAATGGTAGTTTATCTACAAATCAATGGTGCCATGTCCACAAATGTTGTTTGGATGGACGAGTTTTGGGGAACTTGATATTGGTGTGTAGAGGAGATGGGTAAGAAGATTTATAAAACGTGCATCGATATGTTCATGCAAAGTTATTTGTGATAAATTTCATAATTTTGATGAAGTATGATTATGTCATGTTTGATATATGAGTTGAGGTGTATGCAAATATATGTATACTATGTAGTGATCTCACACTAAGCCTTTAAAAGCTCACCCATGTTACTTATGTTTATTAGATAATTCTCATGGCTAGGACTCGGATTCAAGCTTCAGAGAGGCTCTTGGAAATAGACAATTTTTGTGGCTACGGGCTATTTTATTAGTTTGGGACTTTTATTGACTTTTAAATTTTATTTTGGGACTTTAATTTGTGTTTTATCATTGAACTGTGGCATGGATGTTTTATTTTAAAAACTATGGATGATTGGACCTTTTGCATGGGTTTTTAATATCGATAAACTATTTTGATGTTTTCTTAGTAAAATCCATTTTTCGCAAACTCTTTTTATCGAATATATATTTTAAAAATAATTATAACATCTTTCAAATAATAAACAAGATTACTTCTCAACCTTATGTTTTAAACAAACAAATTCTAAAGAAACTTTAAATACATGTTTTCAAAATTAAATCTATTTATTTCAACTTGTGTTTTGGCCATTTTCATGGCCCATGTGTTCACTTTGATTGGGCCATAAGGTCTAGGCCCGATTTGAAGAGTTACATTTAGTGGTATCAGAGCCCGATTCAAAACTCAAACTATGGATAAAATATTTTCGAAAAACTTCATACATCATAAAAATGATATTTTGGGAAAAAACATGCCACATGTTCTTTGTTATAAAAATCTGAGACTTTCTGAAGCCGATCAGAGGTAAGTGATCTTTAGATGTGAAAATTATAAACTATGAAAAAATATAGATTGCGAAAATAATAGAAACTTTAGATTGAGACAAACTCTCAGTAATAGATAGTATGGCTCGTATAAATTAACTGAATAAAATCGTGATTTAAAATACTCAAGTGCATTCAAAAAATTAAAAAATGAGTACTCGCGGAGTTAGGACTCAAGGGATGAGAGCTCGTGGAGAGCTGGGCCAAGGGACCCAAGTTGACTCACCTGTATCTTAGGTATGCACCCACTTTTGAGGGAAGTTAGCAGGAGCCTACAAGCGAGGCCATATCACAGGCCATGTTAAAAGTGTTAGTGTAACACCCCAAAATTTGGGCCTAGAAGAAATAGGTTTTGAATAAGGGAACAGTTAGGAGATTGTATATAAATATTTAGTTGTGTAAGGAAGTGACATAAATAAATGCTTGCTTCAGTGGTGAAGTGATTTAAGAGTGTTTGGAAGTGTCTGAGAAGTCAGGGGTTCAAGCCTTTGCTTATACAAAATTTTTATTTTAAGTGAATAAAATCATTGGATCTAGATAGTAGGTTCTTAAATTATTGTGGTTAAAATGTGATACAAAGGAGTTGTTGGTCTAGTGGTAAGGGGTGTGTTAGAGTGCTAGGGGTCTTGAGTTCGAATCTTTGTACGTGTAAGAGGTTTTTAAACCTAGAAGTGAATTTTTACTAACAAGTCTTATTTTTGAAACACACTTTGATGTGGCATGCCGACTCAACCATAACATCTAGGTCTGGTTTGGGGTGTTACATTTAGTGGTATTAGAGCCAAGTTTCAAACCTCGACTGTGGAATGGGTTTTTAAACTTTAAATTCTAAAAGTACTTTTAAATAATTTGAAATGTTCTGGAAAGATTTTCTAATTGTGTGCCACACCGAGTCTCCAGCGCCGAATCCATAAGTTTTCTTAATACTGTAGACTACTTGAACTGAAATACACTAAGAGACTATTATAGATAGTAGGACTGTACTTAAACTCATTAGTTAGAGTAAACTAAGACTGTAGGAAACTAGAAACTGGAAACTGTAGGGAGACCTTGATTTGCAAAAACAAAACTCTATTATGCAATATAAGACATCTATTAATAATTACTGGAATTACAAACTGATACATAAAACTTCTTAAACAGATAATATGTTATTTGATTTGAGTACAAGAGGTACACACGGACGAGGTATAAGAGGCCATGGTAGAGGCCGTAGAGGTGCTCAAGTTGGGTCTTCGTCGTTGGGCCATATACCTAATTTGGAACTAGAGTGCGCAGCTGAAGCATAGTGTGGAGTCTGTGTTATGCGACTAATCTGATAATTAGAAAATTAAAGGACGAAATTTCTTTAAGAAGGGGTGAATTGTAACACCCTAAATTTTGGGTCTAGAAGAAATAGGTTTTGAATAAGGGAACAGTTAGGAGACTGCACATAAATATTTAGTTGTGCAAGGA
>CM025245.1:33997117-34023217 GCA_013677275.1 Gossypium schwendimanii
TATGGTTAAAATATGATACAAATGAGTTGTTGGTCTAGTGGTAAGGGGTGTGTAGAGTGTACATGGGGTTTAAGGTTCGAGTGGTGCCGCATTAAAAAAGGAGTATTTATTTTGCTGCCTAATTTGTGTCTGTGGTAGAGTTTGATTGAAATACTACTAAGTGGAGTTTGAACTGGTCATAGAGATAATTGAGGAGGGATTTTGGAGAGATTTGAGGAGAGAATATTGGGATTTGGGGAGGTTGTTGTTGTGGAGAGATATATATCATCTCATTTGTTCCTTGTTATCGATGGGAGATCAGTGAGGTTTTCAATGATTTCGTCGCTTTCTCCAACCTGCATTGCTTCCATTCCTAACTGGTTGTGGTTGAGGTTGATTTGCACATTGCCTGGGAACCAAGGGTGCAATGATCATTGATTTTTGGAATAAAAGTGTTAAGAATAAAGGGAATCTGCAAATTGCAACAGGTGTGTAAACACCTCACTGTAACTGTAGAACAACAAAAGACGAAAAGCCAGAAATACGGCGTTTGAGACTACACAAGCGTACGATCGCTCGTGTGGTAAGCCCAACCCACGAAACATGGGCGTTTGATTGTAGAGGCCTCCATGAGTAATTTTGTGGGATTAGGCCATAATAGGCCACGTTGGGCCAAAATGGGCCATGTGGGTTCGATGGGCCTGTGGGCCCTACATGGACAAAATCCACAATTTAAGGCAAATACTGCACTGGGCTATGTGGATTCCATAGCTGTGGCAAAATTTGGGCTGTGTGGGCCCACTTGGGTCGAGTAATGGGCATTAGGCCCATGTACACTATTATGACCATTTAGGTTAGCTGAGTCGCTCGAGGCGACTGAGGACCTTTTGAGAGGTCAATAAATGATTGAAATACCCCTATAGGGTAAAATAACCAAAATACCCCTATAGGATAAAATAACCGAAATATCTCCATAGGGTAAAATGACTAAAATACCCCCATAGCGTAAAATAATCAAAATACCCTCATAGGGTAAAATTACCGAAATACCCTCACAGGGTAAAATGATCAAAATACTGCTAGGAGATGAAATGACTGTTACGACCTTATGTTATGACTGATTTGCTCTATGATATGTATGATTGTGATTGAGCATGACATTTTGTATACACGTACGATATTATATCACGACATATTGCATGAGGATGGGTTGTTATATTTAGAGGAAGTGTACCGTACTAATATGCTTACACGGGTCGCCCAAGACGACTGTGGACCTACTGATGGCTATATGTCGTTTATTTTACTAGCAGCTTTGCTATAATATTGGTGTGTTGGCTAGGTGGGTCGATTTTATCCCCACATGGTGTGTTGGTGGTACGGAGTGGTGTGTTGGTTGGATTGGGATGGGATGGGTTGCAGTATTGCACTGTACCGATACTATATTAGGCTAAGGCTCACATTGTTACTGTATTGGGCTAAGGCCCACATTGTTACTGTATTGGGATAAGGCCCACCTTGTTACTGTATGGCCTACATTGTTACTGTATTGGGCTAAGGCCCACATTGTACTGTTACTTGCATAGGGTTCGGGCCCAGACTGTCACTGCTTGTTGTATACTGATTGACTAATAGGGGATTACACACTGAGTTTTTGTAAACTCACCCTTTCCTTTTAACTGTGCAGGTAATCCTTAGCTATATGCGATTTGTTGCTGCGAGGGACTCGGGGTTGGCCACACAACTGCAGCTATTCTACACTTGCTGTTACTTAAATTTAAAGTTTGTGTTGGGTTTTGTTTATGTAATAAGGCCATTTATGATTGTTTAAATTTTTAATTGGGCTTTTACTTATTTATTTTAAACTGCTAGTGTAGGAGAAGACGATTTTTCAAAATAATTACTGTTTTCAAAGACATACAATTTAAACATTAGAGTTTTCAAAAGCTTTCGTGATTTTAGATCAACCTATAATAACAATGGTAGTTAACAAGGCAAACGTTTTGACTTGATGATTTGTTAAATAACATTAAAGAGGTTTTTAAACTTAGGAACGAATTCAATGTGGCACTCCAGATTCAGCCACAACTTTTAGGCTGGGTTTGGGGTGTTACAGTTAGAGCAAGTGGCGATTGCCCAATCTAGAGCTAATAGTCGCAGCACTATAGCTAAGAGACTCAGTTCAGGTAAGGCTGAATTGTTTCAGGATGTTGCTGAGATGACTCCCACTGTAGCTAAATATTAGCTAGAGGCTACAAAAAGGATTTTAGACGATATCGAGTGCGCCCTTGAACAGAAGCTCAAAGGGACTGTGTCATTGCTACTTGATGAGGCCTATCATTGGTGGTAGGCCATTGTGAAAGGTTCCCAAGCTGAATGATTGGCATGAGATTATTTTCTAAATGCTATCAAGAAGAAATATATGAGCACAAGGTACGTTGAGGCCAAAAGAATGGAGTTCATTGAGCTAAGGCAAGGAGACATGTCAATGGCTGAATATGAGGTTAAGTTCCTGAGGCTCGGCTGATATGCTCTGAGCATGGTAGCTAAGGAACAAGATAATTGTGCTTGATTTGAATTTGGGCTAAGGTCAGAGCTGATGATGTAGGTAGCTCTGCTATAAGAGAGGGTTTTCGAAGTTTTGGTAGAGAAAACCAAAATCTATAAAGAAGTTATGTGACTTGACCATGAGAGGAAGGAGAAGGCAAGAGTCCTTATGAAGAGAGAATCGGGCCTAATGTTCAGGCTTCAAGCCCAGTTAAGCAGGTTAAATATGATCGACTGTGTCAGAATGTTGCTACAGTAGGAGAATTTAGAACTATGCCACTTGTGGAAAGAGGCATTCTGGGACTATTGGAGGAGTTTAGAAGCATGCTTAAAGTGTGGGTTACTGGACCATAAAATTTGACACTGTCCACTATTTAATGATTAGATGCAAGCACATGGGTAGAACTGAGCCCCAAACCAGAGAGCTGGACAGTAGCCCTATAGAGATCAAGGTCGAGATCGAGGTGGTAATGTCAGTCAGAGGCAATGAGTGTTGAGTTAGGGTGTTAATTGGGCAGATGCAAGATAGCCAGCGCTTGTGTATGTGACTTGACGTAGAGAGGACTGAGATGCAGCTGATACGATAGAAGGTACTTTTACAATTAATGTTATTTCTTATTCTACTCTAATTGACATTTGATCTACCCACTCTTATGTGTCAAGTAAAATGGCTGATAAACTGGGCATTCGGGTAAAGGAAATCGTAAGTGATGTAACGATCCTTAGTCCCTTAGGACAATCAGCGTATGTGAACAAAAATTATAAGAGGTGTTCATTATAAGTCCAATACGAGGTTTTTCTTGTTGATATAATGGAGTTTCCTTTTGGAGAATTTAACCTTATTTTTGGCATGGACTAGTTGAATGAGCATCGAGTTAGCCTTGATTGCGATATGAAGCGGGTCACCATAAGGGCCCCGGAGGGAAGTGAAATAAACATGATTAGAAAGCATCAGGATTTCTTAGCAAATGTGATATATGCTTTGGTAATGGATAATTTTAATCGTAAAGGGTATGAGGTGTATTTAGCATACATCTTAGATACGAAGATGGATAGTGTAGTGTTGGAGAATATTCGCGTGGTAAAGGAATTTCTCGACGTCTTTCTAGAAGAGTTAATAGGTTTAATTCAAGAGCGTGAGGTTGAATTTGGTATTGAGTTGCTACCAGGGACAGCACCAATGTCTATTGCGCCTTATCGCATGGCACCGATAGATCCTAAAGAGCTCAAAATGCAGTTGCAAAAGTTGTGAGATAGTGGCTTTATAAGGCTGAGTGTACCGCCATGGGGAGTTCTAGTGTTGTTCGTAAAGAATAAGGATGGGTCAATAAGGCTTTATATCGATTATCGTCAGTTGAACAAGTTGACAATAAAGAATAAGTACCTATTACCGAGGATAGACAACCTTTTTGATCAATTTAGGGGTGTCATTATTTTCTCTAAAATTAATCTAAGGTCAGTTTATTATCAATTTCAAGCAAAAGAGGTGGATGTTACGAAAATGGCCTTTAAAACTTACAAATGCTCCAGTCACTTTCATGGACCTCCTGAATAAAGTCTTCCAACCTTATCTAGATAAGTTTGTGGTAGTCTTCATCAATGACATTCTTATCTACTCCAAGTCTTAGTTGGAGCACGAGGAGCACCTAAGCTTAGTCCTTCAAACCTTGCGTGAGAAAAAGTTGTATGCGAAATTTAGCAAGTGTGAGTTTTGGCTATGAAAAGTGATGTTGCTGGGTTATGTGGTATCTACTGAGGGTACCCGAGTTGATCCCAAGAAGATTGAGGCTATTTTGGATTGGAAGGAGCCTAAAAATTTTAGTGAGATTCAAAGTTTTCTCGGACTTGCTGGGTATTATCAGAGGTTTGTTAAGAGATTTTCCTTGATTGTACACTAATGTCGAAGTTGTTGAGAAAAGAGTGTGCCATTTAAATAGATCGAGGTGTAGTAGGCTAATTTCAAGAAGCTTAAGGCAGTGTTGACTCAAGCTCCTATATTGATCCAACCAGAATAAAGTAAGGATTATGTGGTTTATAGCGACGCTCCTTATATGGGTCTTGGATACGTATTGATGCAAGATAGGAAAGTAGTGGCTTACACTTTGAGACAACTTAAATCGCATAAGTGCAACTATCCTACGCATGACCTTGAATTAGCAGCAGTGATCTTCGCTGTTAATATTTGATGACATTATCTCTATAGAGAGAAGTGTATCATCTATATAGATCATAAGAGTCTTAAGTACCTCCTTACCCAGAAGGAGTTAAACTTTAGATAGAGGCATTCAATAAGGCTTTTAAAGGATTATGACTACACTATTCAGTATCATCTGGGTAAAGCTAAAGTAGTGATCGATGCCTTGAGTAGAAAGGCGATGGACGAGTTAAGGGCATTATTTGCTAGGTTAAGTTTGTTCGGGGATGGTGGCTTACTCATAAAATTACAAGTACGACCTACTTTGTTGGATGAGATTCAGTTAAAGTAGATGTTTGATACTTCTATTGCACCTCATGTGAAGCTTATCGAGGAAGGTAAGATTGTGTACTATTGTAGGAGATATTGTGTACCTTCAGATTCAGAGTTGAGGCAATCCATTCTAAGGGAAGTGCATAGTAGTCCTTACGCTATGCACCTCGGAGGGAGCAAGATGTATCAAGACCTTCGTGATCAATATTTGTGGCCAATATTGAAGTGTGATGTAACTGACTTTGTTGCAAGATGCTTGACATGCCAACAAGTCAGGGTTGAGCACCAATTTCCTTCTGGTTTGTTCCAACCCATCTAGATTCCTCTATGGAAATGGGAGCGCATCACCATGGATTTTTTGAGTGGTTTGTCTTTGACACCCTCGAAGAAAGACTCCGTTTGGGTGATTCCTGATCGGTTGACAAAGTCCACCCACTTTCTGCTAGTGCGTATCGATTATTCGTTACAGAAGTTGGCAAGATTGTATATCTCTGAAATTGTGAGACTTCATGGGGTGTTGGTTTCCATAATTTCTGATTCAAATCCTAGGTTTACGTTTGGATTTTGGAAAAAGCAACATGAATCTCTTGGTACAAGGTTAAATTTCAGCAGCACTTTTGTAACAGCCCGTTTTTAGTGAAATCAGAATAGTAGTTTTGGGACCACAAATTTGAAGTCAAAAAATTTATTTTATGGTTATTTTATTGCCAACAGTATGATAGTAATACTGTATAAAAATTTTATTAAAAAATTTTACCGTTTACATGCTCAATTTGATAAAAAAGACTAAATAGCGTAAAGTGCAAAAGTTGAGTTCTAATGGCTAAAGGTATTAAATAGCTATAGAACCTTAAAGTGGAATTCCTTGTATGGTAATTAGACCATAAATAGTGATAGTGGATGTACATGACTTGGAAATTGTGCAATTAGTGATGTTTTTAAAGGTTATTTAAGTAAATTATAAAATTGTGATAAAAACAAATGAAACAAAATAAGCTTTCATCTTTTACATTTTCATTAAACCAAATTGAAAAGAGAAAGAAGCCATTGTTGAAGAGCTAGGTTTGGCCAACCCTCAATTGTCATTATGTAAGTGATTTTTGTCTCGTTTTTAATGTTTTTATGTTTTTCGGATCCTTATAGCTTAATCTAGCTATCCCAGGGACTAATTTGTGAAACTGTTAAACTATTAGGATTTTGCCGTTGATGAATATACTTGAGTTTTGATGTTTTATGATAGAAATTGGATGGTTTTTGTTAGATAAAAAAACTTTTGTTAAGAGATTTTTGATGAAATTGTCAAATAGGGCTTAAATTGAAAAATAGAAATTTTTACATGGTGAAATTGTAAAATAAATGAAATATAGGGTTTGTTAGGGACTTAATTGATATTCTGGCATAGTGGGTTGTGGTGGAATTTCTCGAATTTCCATTTTTATGAGCTAGGGACTAAATTGTATAAATTAAAAATATAGGGGAAAATGGTAATTTTGCCAAAAGATGTGATTTTGGGATAAATTAAGTTAAATTTATTTGTATAGATCAAGACAGACCTCATACGATTTTAGATTGGGGCAAAGAGAAAGTCTCGGATTAATCACCTCCATATCTATAGATACTCGCCGAGGTAAGTTCGTGTGATTAAATTGTGTTTATATGTTTTATATTGAATTAGTTATGAATTGTTAATTGTTATAAATATACATGGTTGCATATCCAACGAAGTTCGACAAATACTGAGCCCCGTATGAACTTTAGAATTTCATAGGATACAAATGACATGTCATTAGGGTTTACATGATTTGGTACTGGTCTTGAACGGCCTACCGATGGCTAAGGTCCTGCATGTGTTGTGGACACTCCACAGCTCGTGTGAGCAGCATCGCGTAGCTACGTTCCAACCCACAGCTCGTGTGAGCATACTAATTTATAGCTCATGAAAGCATACCGATTCACAGCTCGTATGAGCATACATGTACATGATTGACATATTACAGTTATATGAGCTAGCACACTATGTGTGAGCTATCCCGAGTATCTAACGGTATTGTAAACGTTTCAACGGGCAATATTATAATATGAAATGGTAAGAGTTTGATACGGGCTATTACAGGAACACATGATTTTACTTGAAAAATATGGTTACATGTATATGGAACTTGATCAAAGGTTATGTTCATATATGTTTATTGGCTTATGTATGTAAATGCATGGCTGACATGATTGGTGTATATGTGCTTAGGCATTTGGCCAAATTGTTTTGGGATATGCTTGTTTACTTACCTATTATATGATTAAATGGTAAGTTATTTTCTATGTTATACAAACTTACTAAGCTTCAATGCTTACTTTGTGTTATTTTCTATGGTTTATAGTGAATCGGAAGCTCGTTTAGGTAGGAAGCTTGTTGAAGCTATATCACACTATCCATTGGCTTTTTTGGTACATTCGGTTGTTAAATTTTGGTTATAATGGCATGTATAGGTATTTTGGCTAATGTGGTCATGTGTTTTGGTTGTGGTTTTGGCCATTTAGCTTGGCTTGTGATTTGGCATTTTTTGGGTGAAATGGTATAGTTTTGGTATGCAAATATTAGTCTTAATATGATTGTTGATTTGGTTCATGTGTTTAAATGATGAAAATTGAAATGATAGTTGAATGTGCATATTATATATATCGTATAACTTGTTGTGAATTGGTGCTTTTCTATGGAAGACATATATGTATATTGAGGCTAATAATTAAGTGAAATATTTGGTACCATTTGGTATGTTTTGGTAAGGTAACTATATGGCATGTATTGATGCAAATTGCTTATTAGTTGAGCATTTTGGTCAAATGGAGTACATCATTACACATATTTACATGTTGTCATTTGAGGTGCCTAAGAGCATATTGGTTGTATGATGTCGTACCATATGTATATGACTTGTTTATGCTTGATTTGGATGCCTTGATATGGCTTGTAAGCATGTGCAATGTTGAGTATAGGTACATGCCAAATTGGGTGAGAAAAATGGCTTGTAAAATGACCTATTTTCTTCCACATGGCCAAGTGACACGGCCGTGTGTCCCCTGTAGCTTTATAAGGGTTGCAAGTCAGGCTGTTACATGGCCTAGCACACGGCCTGGCACACGGGCGTGTGACCAAGTTAGTGAGTTACACAGGCTGGGACATGGTCGCGTGTCCCTACTTCGAATGCCCACACAGCCTGAGACACGAGCGTGTCTTCTGGTTGTATGAGTCACAAAACTGTGTGACCCCTACAGTGCTATAAATTTTCACTATTTTCTAAAAAATTCTCTGAGTTTTCGATTTAGTCCCGACTTGTTTCTAGTGCATAGCTAGGGCTTCGAGGGCTCGTATAAGGGACAATATCTATGATTTAACTTGGTTTTATTATGTTCATTGATATGATATGAAATGTTTGAAATTTCTGTCCATTTAAATTGTAAACTTCGGTAATACTCTGTGATCCTGTTTCGACGACGGATATAGGTTAGGGGTGTTACAGCTTTCCATCCGTAGTTTGATGGGCAGTCTAAGAGAGTTATCCAGATTCTCAAGGATATGCTGAGAGGTCGTGTTATTGATTTTTGAGGTAGTTGGGATTAAAATTTTTCGGTTGCAGAATTTACTTATGGTAATAGCTTACAATCGAGCATCCAAATGGCTCCTTATGAAGCTCTTTATGGACGCAACTGTAGAACACCTCTGTGTTGGACCGAGTTAGGGGAGAAGCAAGTGTTGGGATTGGATTTAGTTCAAGAGACTGAGAATACTGTGAAGATTATCGAGGGTCATTTGAAAGCATCATCAGACCGGCAGAAATCATATTCTAACTTGAAAAGGAAGGATATTGTAACAACCCGTTTTTTAGTGGCGTCAAAAACAGTGGTTTTAAGGCCACAAATCTGACAAGTTTGTAAATATTATTATTTAATATTTACGAGTCAAATATGGTATTAAAAAGGATTTTAATTTGGTAATTTAGGTTATATAAATGATTCATTAAGTTTAGCTGGTAAGGACCTAAAGTCAAGTAGTTTTAGAAAATGAGGTATCGGGACCTCGTTTCTATAAACCAAGCCTTAAATATTTTTATAAATATTTACAGAGTGTTATTAAGGTTGTATTAAAGTTTCGTTAAGAAATTTTAATGTTTCGATAGTTAATTAATGAAAAAGGACTAATTTGTAAATGATGTAAAATTTTATCACTATTTGATTTTAGTGATTAAATGGCTCGTTGAATAAAGGAAAAGGGACTTAAATGAAAACTAAACCATTTAAGGATTTAGTGGCCGATTTTGGGAAACTAAAAGCATGGAATTTGGATGATATATAAAATGGACAAAATGGTAATTTTGTAATTAAATTAAAATAAATAAAACAAAGTTTGTATCCTCTTTTCTAATTCATTTCTTTCACCGAATTGGGGAGAAGGAAGCCATTGTTAAAGGCTTTGAAGCTTTGGCCAAACTTCATTGTGTGCATGTAAGTCCGTTTTAACCCCGTTTCTAATAAATTTTTATGTTTTCAGATCGTTGCAATTAGGTCCAACTAGTCTGTACCCTCAATTTTGAAACTGATAAAGATATTGAATGTTGTCATTGATGAATCTATGTGATTTTAGATATTAAATGGTGAATTTGAGGTATTAGTTATTATTTATAAGTACTTTGTTCAGTAATTTTGATGAATTTATCGATTAGGGACTAAATTGTTAAAGTAGTAAAAATACAAGGATTTTTGTGAAATTATAACAAATGTGGGTTGTATTGGATGCCATCAGTATTTATTTTGCATGGTTTTGCATTAAAAATAGTTAATTTGCATGTTTTAGGCTAAAGGACTATATTGAATAAAAGTAAAATGATAGGAGTAATTTTGTAAAAATGTCAAAAATAACTGAATTGCATAAAATGGAGTGATTTCACTGTATAAATTAATAAATTGAATGAAATTAATAATTTAGATCAAGATCGAGTGGAAAATCGAGGAGAATAGAAAAATACCAAAAAGCCCCTATACTTTGACATTTCTGCATTTTAGCCAGGTAAGTTCGTATGAACTTTAATCACTTAAATGTTTAGTAAATTGATTGTTAATGTGTTGTTCTAATGTCAATGATTCAATATATATATATGTTATTATGCAATTTATCATGTCATGAAACAATGGAAATCCAATGACGTACAGCGATTATCGAGCCCTATTTGAACCTTAGGAATTCGTAAGATACAAATGACATGTCATTAGGATTTCTATGTTTTCGGGTGCTGGTCTTGAATGTCCTACCGATTGCTAAGGTCCGGCATGTGTTCTAGATACTCCACAGCTTGTGTGAGCAGCATTATGTAGCTTAATTTTGACCCACAACTCGTGTGAGCAATAATGTAAAGGAAAGGAAATGATACAGTTATATGTTAGCACACTTAGTGTGAGCTATCCCGTGTATCCAATTATATTCTAATTGGTTCAACGAGAATGAAAAAGGAAAGGAAAGGTTTGGGTTCAATTAAACCAAGACATGTATTTATGAAGTATATTGAAATGGTAAGATACATGAAAAGCATGTTACGCTATGATGAATGATAAATCAAATTGAATCATGCATAAGTATAATGGTTATCCATGTTAAATTCATATAAATTATCTTTTAATGAACTAACATGTGTTGTTGATGTGCTTAGGCTTGTGTCAAGCTTGTGGTTATGATTGATGTTTATGCTTATGCCTTTATTATGTATATGAAACGGGTAAGAAAAGGGAATGAAACAGTAAGTTCGTAATTTGGATGCATTATGATGTTAGAAAAGGTTTGATGTGATAAATGATGTACTTATATGTGAGAAGTCTATTTATGCTATGAGAGAATTTACCTATAACATGGATAGATACACTAATTTGTGAAATGATAATGTTTCTTAGGTTGATGATTATGTATTACGACTTATAAATCCCAATATGTTATATATGAAAATTATATGTGATGTTGATGAATATACTCAAATGTGAGTTGAATGGTGTTCAATAGGATTATACCAAGTTTAAAGTATTGGTGTTAATCTATGTATTATAGTATTGAAGTGTAAAGTTATGGTTTATGTTCTACGAGCTTACTAATCATTCATTACTTATGTAGTTATCTTTTTCTTACTTTACATATTATCGAAAGCTCAATTGGTTTGGATGCTCGTTAGAGACCTATCACACTATACAAAGATTAAATTGGTAAATTCTAATGTTTTGATCAAGGTTATAATGGCATGTATAGGTGGACTTGTGGTTTATAATACTTGATGAATTTGGAATGTATATGTCATTTTGGTTGATGTAACCTTGGTACTTTTAATGCCTTATTGATGCGTGTTATTTTGACAATGTCATAATGTATGTTTGAATGGCCAAAATAGCAGGTAATGAATTGACCTCAACATGGTCAAGTTATAGTATGATTTGGAAAGGTTTTGAATAGATGTGCATGATTGAAATATGGTTTATATATATGTTGGTTGTAGGAACCATTTGGTAATGGCTAGGTTGGTGTCATTAGATGACTTTGATGCATGCGAGAAGTGGTCCAAATGGTAAGGTTATTTTGATTTGGCATGATTCTAATATAGTATGCTTAAATGTGCACATTTTTAGGTATGTTTGGTATGACCATATTTGGTATGTTTATATGAGACTAAGTGGAGTTATGCTTTGAGGTAAATATGAACTATTTGTAATGGTATAAATGTGGTCAATTTATGATGAGTTTTGTAATGGAAAATGAAATAAGTGTTGGAATGAAATGTGTTAAGTACATGTATATGTTTACATAAATTGTATGTTTGCATTTGAGGTGCCTATATGGCATATTGGTTGAATGGAATTTGATATTCGATTTATCCTTATTATGCATGTTTTTGGTATGTTTTAAGGCTTGATTATATAGGCAAATGGCTTATAGGTGTGTGCTTGAATCTTACCCATTCTTGCCCACACGGGCGTGTGTCTCAGCTGTGTGTCCCCTGTAGGTTTTAAAGGTTGCATTTCGAGTGCTACATGGCTTAGGACACGGGTTTGATGCTTGGCGATGTGACCCAAGTTAGAGATTTACACGAGCACGGACACAAGCTGGGACACGACTGTGTGTCCCTACTTCGAATGCCTACACGGCCTGAGACACGGGCGTATGTCTCAGTCGCGTGAGCCACACGGCCCTGTCACCCCTGTAGTATGAAATTTTCTTTTTCCTTAATGTTTCAAATGTTTCCAATTTAGTCCCAAATTGTTTCTAAAGTGTTTCTAAGGCCTCGAGGGCTCGAATTAGGGACGATATGCATGTGATTCAATGAATTATGCTATGATTTATAAAATGTTTGGAATGTAAATGTTTTTAGTTATGCTTTTATGGTAATGCTCTGTAACCATATTTCGACGATGGATACGGGTTAAGGGTGTTACAATATCAAGTTTTCTTATAGATTTTGCCATGGAAGAAAGTGTTGAGATTTGGTTGCAAGGGGAAACTGAGTCCAAGGTTCATTAGACCCCATTGTATAATTAAGAGATTGGGACCATTGGCATATCAACTAGAGTTACCTCCAAAGTTAGATCGTATTCGTGACATCTTTTATGTGTCCAGGCTGAAGCAATACTGATCTAACCGTTCTCTTATAGTTCTAGTTGAAGAGATTGAGGTTCGACCAGACTTGTCATTTGAAAAGGAACCGATATAGATCTTAGATAGAGAGGTCAAAGTTTTGCGAAGGAAGCAGATTCCACTCGTAAAAGTTTTGTGAAGGAATCATGGTTGCAGTGAGGCCACTTGAGAGCCTAAAGATGTGATGTGATAGTAATATCCTCACCTTTTCCTACAAGGTAATTTCGAGGACAAAATTTTCTTTTAAGGAGGCTAAAGTTGCCACATCCCACTTTTTATTATTTATGCAACAGTGAAACTGTCAGCTCATATGTTTTAAATTAAATGCACAAGATTGGACACAAGGGAATTAATGGCCTAGTGGTTTAGTGGTTACTTAGCTATCATAGTGGTCCAAGGTTTAAGCCTCATTGCTCACACTCTTACATTTATTTTATTTTTTTGACAATTTTTCCCCTTGTTTAATGTGCTTGCCATCCACCTTGTGCACCACAATGAGGAGGATTTGTTTCCTCCATTCGCTGGTCAAACTTACCATTTTTCTCCATGTCCCCCTCCCTTGCCATAACCTCACCTCTTACCATATAGCTTGATAAATTAAACTTGGCCATAGTTTACCAAGCTCTTCCCTTGCTTTTGTTGTCCATACCCCCTCTCCCTCTCACTTTCTTCCATTTTTCATTTCTTTCTCACCATTTTTCTATCCATTTTTGCAAACACCCACCACCTTTCCTCTAAAACACTTTCTTTCTCCACCATGAATCAAACAACCCTTTATTGATCACCACCGCTTGTGGCCACCACTCCTCCTCTTTTCTCATCTTCCTTCTCCCATCGTCGCCATGGTAGCCACTGTGCACTACTACGATTCTACTTCCTCCTCTATTTTTTCTTCTATTTTCTTCTCCTACATATTTCTTCTCCTATCCTTAGTCAAACCTCCAAACTCCACCGCCGTGGACCACCGTCGAACCACTGTCGAACATAGCATCACCATCATCGGACTACCATCGAGCTGCCACTATCGCCGCTAGTTATCAAAATCTTTCTCTTCTTTTTCTTTCCCTCTCCTTGTGTCGATTCTCATTTTGAATTAATCAAACTTATTATTTTATCTGAATGATTCTTTTCTAGATTACTCGATTCTCTGAAATCACCCCTTCTCAATTCATCCTTTGATTTGAATTGATCAAGACTAAGTATAGATCATTTTTAAGTCATAAAAATCCTTCTCCTAGTATTTTCTTCACATGGTCGAATGGTATAGTGCCATGAGTCATAGTGGTATTTTTTTAATATTAATTTTTTATGTACTATAGTACTAATGGTACATCATATTGTTTTGAAGGACCAAACAATAATCGTAAGGGAGACCCCTAACTTCGCAACGGAAATTCTCCTTTCAAAAGTCTTAGATCGTAAAGGTAAGCAATGAGACAAGTAGTGATAGACCTCTAAAGTGATGAAACGTTTCCAAAGATCCATACTGTTATGTGTTAATTATGTGATAGATCGTCTTGTGAGGTAGATTGAGTGAAACCGATTAATAAGGGTTGAAGCAAATCAAATCTACAATCTAAGGTATGGGATCGATACTATTTGTTTGTGTGCTATTTGTTTGTGCGACAACAATATTTTATTCTCAACAAAATAATTATATTAAATTATGAATACACTAAATATTTATAAAGAGATGTAAAACTCATCGAGAAGAATACCAAGTAAGTGTTCTAACCAAGTGAATTTATGAAATACATGGCAAATGATATGCTTAAGATTGTGATTGTGTTATATGTGTAGCTCTCATGCTCATGATATGTGATGTATGACTTATTTGTTATTGTCTCGTGTGAAATGATAAGTGATTTGTGCAAGTATACACGTCCTGTCAAGTAATAAAGTGTTGACTGAGTATCATTCCCATAACGATCGGATTGAAGCACAAAAGTGGTCAAGTTATTATAATAAAATGCAATTAATGTTATGGTAAAAGCAATTATAAGTATGCAGTGGCAATTAATAGAATAGTGATGTATGCAATATTTGGAATTAATGAATACTTGAAAATTCTATGGTAAAACGAGAGTAGAAATGTAATGGCCATTATGAGAATTACTACGGGAATATTATGTAAATGAACAAATAAATAACTAACAATGGGATGGCAAAGATACTATGACAAAGAAAAGAGATAGAGTGATATTGATTCGGAAGGTTAGGATTACCCAGAATTGACCTTTACTATCAAGAATGCATTGGCAAAATCGTATCTACTTTACTGCATAGAAGAGTTTTAAAATGGCCTGCCTCTCACAAGAGCAAAACCTCAAGTTACCTTACTTCTATCTATACGTTTTTTAGATATCTTGCATGGGTTCCTTCTGTATGATTGTAACTCTATATCTTGAGTCAACTACAAGTATTCGGCTAGGCTCAATTTTAGGTAAAAATGGTTAATTTGCATGTTTTGGGCTTAAGAACTAAATTGAATAAAAGTAAAACTTTACGGACAATTTTGTAAAAATGTCTGAAATGACCAAATTGCATGAAATACATTGTTTTAATGCCTAAATTAATAAATTGAATGAAATTATTAATTCATATCAAGACACGGTCGTGTGTCCCCTATAGCTTTCAAAGGGTTGCAAGTCAAGCTGTTACACGGCCTAGCACACGACATAGCACACGGCCGTGTGACCCTTGCAGTTTGTAAATTTTCATCTTTTTCTGAAAAATGCTATATGTTTCTGACTTAGTCCCGACTTGTTTCTAATGTGTTTTTAGAGCCTCGAGGGCTCGTATAAGGCAAATTACATATCTTATTGATTGGTTTTGCTGTTATTGACTATATGAATTAAATGTTTTAAAACTTTTTATAGTTTTGAAATGTAAACTCCAGTAATGCTCCGTAACCCTATTCCAGTGACAGATACAGGTTAGGGATGTTACAACCAATATGCCCTTAGGCACCTTAAATGACAACATGTAAATATTTATAATCATGTACTCTATTTGACCAAAATACTCAACTAACTTATAAGCACATTTGCATCAACACATGCCATATACTTACTTTACCAAAACATACCAATTGGTACCAAATATACCACTCAATTACTAGCCTCAATATACATATATGTTTTCCATAACATAGTAGGAATTCACAACAAGGTACAAGACTTACACAATATGCATATTCAAACAATAATTTCATCTTCTATAATTCAAGCATATCAATCCAAACGTCAACCATTAGAAAGCTAATATTTACATGGCATATCCTAAACTCATACCATCATCAAAGTGCCAAAACACAAGTCAATCAAATGGTCATTTAACAACCAAAATACATGGTCAAATTAGCTAAAATACCAATACATACCATTATAACCAAAATTTAACAAATGAATGTACCAAAAGAGCCAATGGATAGTGTGATATACCTCCAACAAGCTTCTAACTTGAACGAGATTCCGATTCACTATAAAACACGGAAAATAACATAGAGTAAGCATTTAAGCTTAGTAAGTTCGTAAAACATAGAATTTAACTTACCATTAGTCATATAATAGGTAAGTAAACAAGCATATCCCAATACAATTTGGCCAAATGCCTGAGCACATATACAACAACCATGTTAGCCATGTAATTACATATATATAAGCCAATAATCATAGATGAACATAAACATTGATCAAGTTCCATATACATGTATCATCCAATTCAATTTTTCCATATACCATGTAACAACATTTTCATGTAATTCATATGTGTCCCTGTAATAGTCTGTATTGAACTCTTACCAATTCGTATCAGAATATTGCCCGTTGAACCATTTAGAATACCACTGGATACCCGGGATGGCTCACACAGAGTGTGCTAGCTCATATAACTGTAATCCGTCAATTCATTTACATGTATGCTCACACGAGCTGTTAATCGGTATGCTTTCTTGAGCTATAGATCGGTATGCTTTCATGAGTTATAAATCGGTATGCTCATACGAGCTGTGGGTCGAAATGTAGCTACACGATGCTGCTCACACGAGCTGTGGAGTATCAGCAACATAAGCAGGACCTCAGCCATCGGTAGGACGTTCAAGAATAGTACCAAAATCATGTAATCCTAATGACATGTCATTTGTATCCTACAGATTCCTAAGGTTCAAACGGGACTTGGTATTTGTCAAACTTTGTTGGATATGCAACCATGTATATTTCTAGAAATTCAATATAAAACATATAAACACAATTTAATCTCACGAACTTACCTTGATAAGTCTACGTAGATACTGAGGCGATTAATTTGAGATTTTCTCTTTGCCCTAATCTAAAGCCATACGAGGTCTGTCTTGATCTATACGAATAAATTTAACTCAATTTAATATATAATTCATTCAATTTAGCCCAAAAACACATTTTGCCCCTATACTTTCAATTCATTTTCAATTTAGACCCTAGCTAATAAAAATGGAAACTCATGAAATTCCACCACAACCCACTATAATCGAATATCAATTAGGTCCCTAGCAAGCCTTATATTTCATTTATTTCACAAATTAACCATGTAAATTTTCTATTTTTCAATTAAATCCCTAATTGATAATTTCAACAGATATCACTTAATAAAAGTTGTTTATATAACAACAACCATTCATTTTCGGTTGAAATAAATGTTAAAGATGACAACCTAATTGTTGTTTTATTTTATTTTATCATTTTATTACTTAATTAACCTTTAAAAACCTCACAAATTACACAATTTCCAAGCCGTACTCATCCACTAACAACTTTAATGGTCTAATTATCTTATAAGGACTTCCATTTTAAAGTTCTATAGCTATTTACTTCCTTTAGCTATTAGAATTCAACGTTTTCACTTTACGCGATTTAGTTCTTTTTCTCAAATTGAGCATGTAAACGATAAAATTTCTTAATGAAATTTTTATACGGTACTACTATCATATTGTAGGCAATAAAATAATCATAAAATAAATTTTTGACTTTGGATTCGTGGTCCCAAAACTACTATTCCAATTTCACTAAAAATTGGCTGTTACACCTTTAAATGCCAATAAGGACATCACACCAACTAAGGGAGTAATGTCTAGGGCTATATTTGCCAAAATCTAAGGAGTGGAAATATCAAAACAACCTCAACACAGTAAGGCACCCACCTCCTCTGCCGAGCACTTTCCCACAGTAGAAGCCTCACCATCTCAGAGCTCATTTAAAAAACAAATGTTGCAATCATTAGAGCAACTATTACAAAGAATGTTCTTGTTTGAGATTCAACAATTTCAACTTGCTAAAGAGATGACAAAGTCCCAAGAATAGCAGGTATGCTACTAGTCCTATGTGAGGGACAAAGATATGGCTCTGAAACGATCCTTGTAGAAGAACTTCACGAAGCCTATACCTAACTTCCTTAATTTCTCCAAAACTTTGTTACCATTTTCCAAGGCTAAGAAGGAACCAGTTGAAATCCACTCTAACAAGGCTGAATTTGTAAACATGAAAGCTACTCTGAACAAAGTAAAAGCAGTTGAGGAGGAGCCTGAGAAAATAAAATCCTTAAATATTGAGAGTGATGAAGTGAGAAAAATGAATTCACACCTACTGCTCAAGCCACCTAGAAGGGCAAAGAAACTATTCCACCCACACCACCTAAAGCCATGACTACCAAAGACCATGAAATTATTGCATCATTAATGATATCACTAAGTCTGATAAAGAAGAGAAGGATGTGCCACTCTATTCAATGAAAAGGAAGTCGCATTATAAGTACAGTGCAGACAAATTCACCTGCAGACATTGAAGAAACAATCACCAACATCCAAGTCAGGGGAGTTCTCTTCCCCTTATATATCCATGCATTCATATTTTTTTACTAAGACATTTTCTTTATATATATATTCATGCATTCATGTTCAATAGATGTTCATGCATTGAGGACAATGCATTCTTTAGGTTTGGAGGCGTACCGGGCATTTAGGATTAAGCATGCTCATTTTAGTATAGGCATTCTGATAAGTACAATTTTTACTTGTGATGTTTGATGATGAGATTGATTCTTTAATAAACCTAGAACATGTGACAATGGATTAGGTGAATTTGGTTTAGGTTAGGTTGCTTGAGAATCGAATACTAAAAATGAAAAATATCCTAACCTCAATTACAATTGGACTATAGTGAGTTTCTTTTAATGAATTTAGAGATTCTTAAAGCTAAACTAAGTAAAATTGCCAAAGAATTACTTAAAGAATTACTAGTAAACACTCTAATGCTTAGAATTGCCAAATAGATCAGCAACACTTTGTTTGCTCCATCATGTTATTGGCTAAGAAACCAGCTTAAGCAAGAATGTGTAATAAAGAAAAACGCCATTCACTGTAGTAATAGGCTAAGTAGCTAAGTAGGTAGTTGTTTCTCCATCCATCTTCTATGTTAAAAGCATTAGCTTCATGAGTGAATTCCATTCAGATCGTGACATGATTGAGTACCCGGTAATTTAGTGTATGCTCTATTGTGATTGTCGAGTCAATGAATTGTGTAACGAGTTGAGCCCCTATTACTACTTTAAAAAAAATAAAGTTTAGATAAAATATAAGCTAAAAAATTTTGGAGATACTAGCTATACCCAAAATGCACACATGAACACTTACGAATTTTGTTTTTTGGGTGAGATTCTCTACACTACCTTTGCTAGGAAAACCTTTGAAACTTGAACAATTTTTTAGACATAGAAGATTGATGAGAACTAATGTATAAATTATTCTTTGAATGGATTGACAGTAAAAGGTGGTTATGTACAATGGCAATTTTTGCATTCATGATATTTGCTTGAAGGCAAGCAATGATTCAAGTTTGGGGGTGTGATAACTCTTGAAAAGAGTTATAATTCATACTTTTAGACTTAGTTAATGCTTGTACTTAAGTAAAATTGGTTTCATTTTAGGTAATTGCATGATTATTTTTAGTTAATTGAGCATTGCAGGTAAAGACTTGGGATGGTGATTACTTTAGTGCATCTATACTTTTAGTTGTTGGTGGCAAGGCTTTGTGCTGGTTGAATAATAAGTTTAAGGAAGAAAGATAGAAAAGGATGGAGATTTTCCGAAGCATTATGAGAGATTGTCATGGCAATGCTGATGAAGAAAACTACAAATACCTAGTTATCAATTAGAGTATTCAATAGTTGGCCCTCCCCCACATGCATGTGTAATGGAAAATATCCACGCTTTTACCCTAGAGGAGGACCCAAGTATAAAAGAAAAGAGGAAGGGGGTCTGCCAAAAAAATAGGGCTAAAGAGGTACGATTATTGCAAAAAAAAATAGAAAAAGAGCTTCGACAGAGGTCTCTTTGTGACAAGGAGGGTAATTTGAGCTATTGGGAGTTTTGGTGAAGACGCACACTAGACGCCAAGTTGGGGGAATTCATGTTCTGAACCCAAACTTCTTCCTCTACAATTTGTTCTAAATCTGCTTATTTAAATTGTTATTTTGGGATGTTGATGGTATTAAAATACTTGAATTTGCATAGCCCAGTCACGAGCTAACTTAGCACAGCTGAGGATTACTTTTGATGATGTTTTAACTTTGATGAATGTTTATTGATGAATATGATTCAATTTACTACTTTATCGAATGTTTATTTCTATTTACATGTTTATTAGGGTATTCATAAATGTTTGATAAGTCTGAAAGTAACTTAACATCGACAAAGTTAGGTTACTTAGACCAAAATATAAGATAGCGTTGAGCAAAATGCTCGTATGAACTCTAGATATATAGATTTAACTTATACGATTTAGAGGATTTTGCTTCACTCATAGTTGCTAATTCTTAGCTTATAGATGTACAGTGTATTAGGAGAAACCAGCTTTAGGTCTTACTTTCGACAGAGGTAGACCATGTTAGTACCAAATCGAGTAGTAGGTTACCATATCTTTATCATCTCATTGCTCCTGGGTTATAACTAATTCATTAGTAATCGCCGCCTTTACAATAAATATTCCAAATTTGCTAGAATCCTTAGTGGTTTTATCTGATTTGTTGAAATTGCAATCTATGATAGTACATTTTATTACATTCAATTTTAGTGTGTTAATTGCATTGTTATTTCTCAAAATATCATTCGATTTATTTATATTTTCTAGACAATTGTGATAATTTAGACAAAGAATACTAATCCAATCCTCGTGGGAACGATACTTACTCATCACTTTATTACTTGATTCGACGTGTATACTTGCACAATTCACACATCATATTCACACGCAACAAATATGTTTCTTGGATTATTATGTAATAGTCACAATATTACTCATTATGGCAACTATGTATATGATCCTTAGACTTGAGATCATCATTGTCCAAACATCATAAGTCTTATATTTTGATACATTCAAATGTCATCATAATAGTTTGTACTATAAATATTGATGTTGGATATACCACAATCCATGTAGTGGGATATGGTTGATCAAGAAATGATTTACCCCTCCTACATAATTGGAGCAATATCTTATGCTTCTTGATGGAGTGAAACTAGAAATGCATGGCCATGGTCAAATAAGTTGATATGAGATGTTACACTTATTTGGTTATTGTAGTGTAATCAGAAAATCAAGAAATATGATATTGGACTATACAAGTGTGACTACTCCATGACTTGTGTCCAATCTAGATATTAAGGATAAAAGGATAAAATACATGAAGATTACCACATAAAGGTTTTGTCAAATCATGGCTTCTTGTAACTTGGTTAGCAATGATGCATTGCTAGATGTCACCCATTGCTTATAATGTTAGAAACGTTCTAGAATTACTACCAACATTACAATAGCCTACATGGTCACACCTTGTAGTTGAAGCGAACAAAATCCAAATACATTTGGTATTGTATTTAGCTGTCACATGAATTAAATTAATTGTTGTATTAATTTAATTTGATAGTTAAATATTAAACACATTATATGTACAAACTTTTTGTACACAAATAGAGAATATAGATAAAATTAATATAGAAATTTGATTCATACAAAATATTAATTATATTTATTTTATCAAAATTATTAATACAAACAGTTATAATAATTTTGGTCAAAATATAAATGGAAAGTGATATTCTTTTGGAAAGAATAAAATCTTTCTCCTGACTTTCCATTTATTTCTCTAATAATAAGGGAATAATCTCATTTTTATTTTCTAAGATATTATGAAAGAAAATAAAAAGGAAATGAATCCCTTAGCATGTTAGGGTTACCAACAAAATAAAAATAAAAAAAGGTCTAGCAGCCGTTCTTGAAAATTCTTTGAAAAGGTCAAGAGAATTTTGTTGTTCATTCTTTAATTGGGTAGATTACGTAGAGCCAGAGACATTATTGCTGTAGCTTGGAATTGACATCTCTGAAAGGGATCCTATCAACAAATTCATTCATCATTTTTTAGTTGAGAATGTTATATTTTTTACCCTTGTTTCAACTCGATTCATTCCTCCTACATGGGTCCTTGGTTGATGATCATCGGAATAACTTTTCTATTGTGCTATGAGGTGTACCAACAATCCAATAATATGGTCTTCACTTGACATGGCCATGGACTTCAATATCAGAATCTGTGTTTACTATCCTGATGGACTTAAAGACATAAGCAGACTCAACATGCAGACTTATGCAACTCATGCAACTTATGCACAGACTCCTCGTGCAATGATTTACTCATGCAGAGGCTCCATCGTGCTTTCAGGCGTGTTTATGCATGTACATAGTTACTTATAGTAGACAGAAACATACTTTCAGGTGCATTCTTTATGCTTACACTTTCTTTAGTGGAACAGAAACATATCATGAAGCTCACGCCTTCTTTATACATTCATCATGCACACATTTCTTTTTTTTTAACAGAGGCACATAACATTATACAAGCATCTCATGCAAGTTCATAAAGCATTCATCTTCACAGATTCGACATATTACATTTGCATGCCTTTCTTTCTCATTTCATAAGATGGTCATTAACACAGAGAGATCAACATATAAATATACAAACATACATGTATACACAAAGAAATTACTCAGGCATTCGCGAGGTACTCACAGGACCCTCACGATATCCTCACATAATCCTCACCTTTTACAGCTTCAAACATCATATATGTGTTTCCATCGAGTAGATAAATAACCCCTAAATGTTAAACCACAGAAAACTCATTAAGATCTTTCCATCTAGCTCATTTTTTTCTCACTTTCAACACCAGAACCGTATAACAAAGCTTTACCATTTTCATTACTAACTAAACAGATATGCTCTCATGGCCGTAAGGCAGTGAAACTTACCTTAACAGGGGCATCTTAGAGCTTACCCTCTCATTCCAAGCTCATCCTAGAGGATGAGAGGTTTTTCCCCTCAACTTACCTTTATATAGATAGAGAATACTTTATGGGGAAGGAAGGGAATAGTGCCCATCACTCACCCAATTCTTAGATATTTGTCTAATTCTTAGATATTTGTCTTTGTCCCATTATATGGGTGACACGTGTATTAATCCATGTGATCACCAGTCAAATGCACGATAGTTGTAAAGACTGGTATACGAAAACACATATGAGACTCACCCTTGGGTCTCAACTCGTCCCTTATCCTTAGTCATTTCATTAGAGCATGTCTAATGGCATAGCAATTCACACTTTGGCACATCATACCTTTAGGAGGGGTCTTTGTATTACTATTCGACTATCAATTACACTCCCACATACACAACAGGAGCTTTAATGAGGTAGACAACGCTTTATTTACTTATAGACTTTAGAGCTCCCCAAACGTCAGGCATTACTTTACCCTGATTTTGCCTAACCCTCTAACCTTTTTCTTAGCTCAGAGGAGTTTTCTTATCTTTCTTCAACCCTACTTTACCTTAGAGAGAGAATGTATTTTCTTGTCTTAGAGAGAGAACGTATCTTTTTCTTAGGTCATCATTACTAAATGCCCTCATTATTGACATAAACTTCTCAACAAAAGATTTATTTATTCATTACCAATTACAGATTTCAACCATTCCATTCACACCAAACAAAGGTTTTTAAGGTGAATTACTCCTCACCAGAAAGAACTCTTAATCTTTATATGCTACTATAGTGTCTGCCAACATTTAGGCATCACAACCGCACTCAAAATGGTTTTTATCTTTATACTAGCTTAAACACCATTTACTTCTAACTCATCTTATCTGACCCATTCTCGAAACAGTATCCAAATACTAAGATTTCGTGGGGTGGGATGTTACATGAAGCTAGCATAAGGAAAGGTGTATAAATGTCTGTAAGTGTACCACATGTGAATTGTAGTTAAAAATATAAATATTTGACATTGAACTATACTTATTTGCGAATGTACTGAGATATGGATAATATCTGCCTATGCAATAAACATAATCATAAATGTGGTAGCTTGTGTCTAACAGCCCGTTTTTCAGTGGTGTCAAAAATAGTGGTTTTAGGACCACCAAATGGTATTTAGACCATTCAAGGAATTAGTGGACCATTATGGGCATGAGATTGATGTTTTATTTAATTATAAATCAAGGTTAAAATGGTAATTTGATAATTAATTTAAAATAAAATAAAACCAAAATGTTTTATCATCATCTTAATGTCTTCTTCACCGATTTGGAGTGGAGAAAAACTCCATGGAAGACCTTGAAGCTTCGGTTTACCTTGTGATGATGCATGAAAGTCCATTTTAGCCCTGTTTTCAATAATTTTTATGTTTTTGAGATCGTTGCAACTAGGTCCAACTAGCCAGTTCCTTTGATTTTGAAACTATTAAAGATTGTGAATGTTTCCATTGATGAATCTAATGAATTTTTATGTTAAATGATGAATTTGAAATATTAGTTGATATTTAAAAGTATTTTGTTAAGTGATTTTTGATTAATTTTTTGATTAGGGACTAACTTGTTAAATTAATAAAAGTACAAGGTTTTAATGTGAAATTGTTACATAAATGAGCTATTTTGGATACCATGAACATTCGGCTCAACTCAATTTTAGGTAAACATGGTTAATTTCCATGTTTTAGGCTTAGGGGCTTAATAGAATAAAATTAAAAACTTTTGAGGTAATTTCATAAAAATGACTAAATTGCATGAAATTATTAATTTAGAACAAGATCGGGTGGAAAATCGAGAAAAATAAAAACTACTAAAATGCCCTTGTACTTTAACATTTCTGCAAAATAGCCAGGTAAGTTCGTATGAACTGGATTTTATATAACACTGGTTAATTGAATGCTAGTATGTGATTCTATTGTAATTGAATCAATATATATATGTTATTATATAATTTATTGAGTAAAGAAACGATGAAAATTCAACGACGTACAACAACTATCGAGCCCCGTTTGAACTTTAGGAATTTATAGGATACAAATGACATGTCATTAAGGTTACCGTGTTTTGGGTGTTGGTCCTAAACATCCTATCGGTGGCTGAGTTTCGGCATTAGTTGTGGATACTCGACAGCTTGTGTGAGCAGCACCGTGTAGCTATGTTCCGACCAAGTGCTTGTGTGAGTAGACCCAGGTTACTATGTTTCGGGCGCTGGTCTTGAATGTCCTACCGATGGCTGAGGTTCGGCATTAGTTGCGGATACTCGACAGGTTGTGTGAGCAGCATCGTGTAGCTTACATTCCGACCGACAACTTGTGTAAGCAGCACCACGTAACTTACATTCAAACTGACAACTTGTGTGAGTAGCATCGTGTAGCTTACATTTCAACTGACAGCTTGTGTGAGGAAGCCAATTTAATAGCTCATGTGAGCTACAACTATATGTTTAGCACACTTTAGGTGAGCTTTCTCACGTATCCGGTATTATTCTAAGTGGTTCAATGGGCATACAAAGGGAAGGAACGATAAATGTTCCGATTGGAAATGTCATAAAAGTATGGAAAGGTATGAGTTGCTGATGATTAAAGTGTGTATAGCCATATTCATGAAAATTATGAATGCTTATATGTTATATTTAAGAATGTTATTTTATCATGTGGTGATTTATGCTAAATTATGTGTTATTTAACTAGCTTGTGAATATGGTTAATGCTATATTTATGTCTTATGTGTTGTGTAAATGAAATGGTAAGTGTTCAATATCAATTAAGGTAGGTATGCATGAAACTCATTGAAATGGTGATATATGAAAAACATGATATGTTATGAGATGGATGATAAATCCAATTGAATTGTGTTTAAGTATAATGGTTATCCATGTTAAATTCACATGAATCATGTTTAAATGAACTAACATATGTTGCTGATGTGCTTAGGCTTTGTAACGCGTAGGTTTGTGCAAGTGTACACAGTCGTTATCAAGTAATAAGAAAGTATCGAGTTATCGTCTCCATAGGGATTGTATTTGTGCTAAGTCACTTAATTTGTAAAATTATATTA
>CM025245.1:34028244-34038641 GCA_013677275.1 Gossypium schwendimanii
TTTTGTGATTCAAAATGTTTTAAGTTATGGCATGTATAGGGACTTAGTCATTTTGTGTGTGTGTCCTTACGATATGGCTAATGAATAGCATGGAAGTACTCGACAATGATTAGCTATTGAAATGACTATTTAATAACATGTTTTGGTGTTATGTATGTGTAAATGATAGTTAATACAAATAAATTATAAAAGAGTAAATATTTGCAATGGAATAGTATTTGGACTGCAGCATTGATGTGATTTTGAAAAATCACCAAGGATAGTAGAAATGGAATTAGAAAGTTAATGAGATATATAATTAAATATTGTCGAGTCTATTTTCACATGAAAGAAATGGTGTAGGCAAAGGAATTATATATTATGAGATATTTGAATTTTAGTGAGACAGTGTCAGAATGGTTTTTGAAGTCCCCTGTTCTGAATTTAGAAAATCATAAAAAATTGTATAGAAAGAATTATGAGTCATAATTTATATGTATAGATTCCTTGATGAGTTTATTTTCAATAGAAACAAACGAGAACATTATCCAAACTCTGTACAATGAGATAATTAATTTTTAGTGAATAGAGGTCAGAACTGTCAAACGATGTAATACGGGAGAATTTAACGAATAAACTGTACTATTTGGCTAAAGCAAAAATTCTGGAAATTTTATGATAAAAGATATATGAGTCTAGTTTCAGGGAAAATTTACGAATCTAAATTTTGAGTTTCGTAAATCGAGTTATAATTAAATTAGTGACTATTACGCAAGTGGACAGTTTTATTGTGAATAGTGAAATAAATTATTTTGATTTGTTTAAGTATTCGGAAAATTTTTAATGTTCCCGGTTTGAACCCGAACTGTGTCTGTTGCATGATTTAGGGTCTCGAGAGTTCTTTTTGGGGACATATTGATTGAACGTGAGTGAATTAATTTTTTTAAAAGCAAAATTTTATTTTTATGCTCCGAATTAGTAAGTTAAGTCAGGTAACGCCTCGTGCTCGACTCCGGCAACGGTCTCGGGTAAGGAGTGTTACAAGTTATTTCGTCATATATGCTTGTAATTTTTTGAATAAATTGGTTTAATAATTTTATTATTTACATTAATATCTTTTGTTTTTATCCTCAATGATTTTGCATGTAAAGAAAAATATAAAAGCAAATATTAGCGCACTATTTACCTAACATTTCACTAATGTTAAGTTGCATCATGTGGTTAGATTATAATGCGAGAAGACAATTTATATTAGTAGGTAATTTAAATAGTCAGTAGTCTAAAGAATCAAAATTGAGTAAATTGATTTAATGGACTATTATGATGTCTATCGAGTCTAATTAAGGAGATTGTAACACCCCAGAAGTAACCGACTCATCAATAGTCCTAGAATGGAATTCAGATGAAATTCAAAAGGATAGGGTAGCAAGTGTGTTTCTATGTAATGCCATTTATAAATTCAAAATCCAAAGATAACGTATACATTTGTTCTCTTAAATCAACATAATAATTCGACTTGGCTTAAGACAAATTCAACTCCATGGTTTTACTTCAAACAGTGGAGTATCAAAATGTGATTAAAGTTGTATAAACATAACCAACAATAAGTGCAGAACTTTATATGGCCCTTTACGACCCATATTTAAAAAAAAAAAAACCATCTAGGTACTAACTACGTAAGTTACCTCGATATGTACATATTACAAAACGTCAAAAAGGCTCACAAGGGGTTACAATCCCTAGGTCTGGCTGAGTCCCTCCCAAAATCTGAGAGCAAAATGAAATACCTGAAAATAGGGGTAAAGAAGAGATCGAGTAAGTTCGAGATAAATAGAGATCGAGTAAGTTCGAGATAAATAAGTAATTTCAAAGGCTTGTCATCATACTAAAAGAATTTTATAAGTCAATCAATTCACGATAATTTGAAAGATTCATTGTTAACTTCAATAATTTATTTAGCATTTCAACAGTGATCACGAACAAGAGCAGCCTTAACTGAAAATTTATTCAGACCAAAGAATGATCATAAAGGCACATTATATAATCAGAAATTCTGCAACCATTTGGAATGGAGGCAACATATGGTCAACCTGTTCAAATTCTATCTTTGCAAAACAACTTCCTTCCCATTTCATATCCAACCTTCCTTCGCAAGACCATTTCAAATCATTATATTCCCATAACATACCAACCTTCATCTGCAAAACCTTTTTTAAATCATTATAGTCCTGTAACATACCAAACTTCCTCCGCAAAGCCTTCCTCAAATTATTATATTCTCGTAACATACCAACCTTCCTCCGTAAAGTCATTTTAAATAAATTTTGTTTCTCGTACATACCAACCTTTCTCCGCAAAGCCATGATTTTTTTATATTTCAACACTAGTTAAAACAAACATAAACACAGCAGCTTATTCAATTCAAAACCAGCATTTAGAGGACCTTAAATTGACGGTAATAACACATCAAACACAAGAAATTAATGGAATTTTTGGGCTTTATACAAGCTACTACTCTGTAATTTTGTCCTATTTTAACCCACGTTAAAATTGTCACACCAGAAAATGTTAAAGCTTAATTTTTAATAGTGGCATTGGGTATTAATTTGAAAAGCTTTCTATTTGGGCAGGCTCTAGTGTAAATAAGAAAAATTGGCGGACTGGTTAATAAAATATTAGATTTTAACCTTTAGTTTTGTAACAGTCCATTTTCAATGAAATTGAAACAGTGGTTTCGAGGCCACAAATCTGATGTGAACATATTTATTTTGTTATTATTTTAATGTCTACGGAATACTAGTACGGTCGTATAAAAATTTTTTTAAGAAATTTTATCATTTGCATGCTTAATTTGGTAAAAAGGACTAATTCGTAAAAGATACACAATTAGAGTTCTAGTAGCTAAAGGTATTAAATGGCTATAGAACTAAAATGTAAGGGTCCTTATGTGGTAATTAAAATGTATTAAATGTAAGAGTCCTTATGTGGTAATTAGAGTTCTAGTAGCTAAATGTATTAAATGGCTATAGAACTAAAATGTAAGAGTCCTTATGTGGTAATTAAACCATTTTGATTGTGAGTGGACATTTATAGGCATGAATTGAGTGATTTTAAAGATTAATAATAAAAGTTAAACGTGTAATTTAGTAAATAATGTTAATTAAACTAAAGAAAAGACAAAAGTATCAATTTTTTGTTTATCTTCCACCGAAATAAGCTAAGTAAACACAATTTTGATGCTTTGAAGTTTTTGCTAGCTTGGTTCATGCATGTGTTCATTTTTAGGTTAGTTTTTAATGATTTTTATGTTTTCGGGATCGTTGTAGCTTAATCTAGCTAGCTTAGGGACTAATTTGTAAAATTATTAAAAGGTTAGAGTTTTGCCATGAATGTATTCATGTGTTTTCTGAAGTTTGACGGAAGAAAATGAATCCTTGTTGATAAATAAACAACTTTTGTAAAGTGATTTTTGTTGAAACTGTCAATTAGGGATTTATTTGTAAAATGTGTAAAATACAAGGTGAAATTGTGAAATAATGAATTGTATGAGTTACTATGAGTGTGTATTAAATTCATCTAGCTATGTATGTGGACAAAATTACATGAATTTCAATTTATGGGCTTAAAGACTAAATTGTAAATGAATTAAAATAATAGGGGCAAAAGCATAATTTTGAAATGTATGATTTTTGGACTGAATTGAATAGAATGATTATTGAATGGATTGAATTTGATTATTTAGATCAAGTTAAGCCTCGTACGAACTTAGATTGTAGGAAAGATAAAGTGTCAGACTAGTCACGCCTATTTCATCTTTTTTGTGATCGAGGTAAGCTCGTAAGTATAAATAACGTTTTAATGTATTTAATTTAAATGATATTATGTTAATTGTCATATTATGTTTCGACGAAAAATCCAATGATGTTACGACAACTATCAAGCCCTGTTTGAACCTTAGGAATGATACAAATGACATGTCATTAGGGTTGCCATGTTTCGAGGACTAGTCTTGAACGTCCTACTAATGGCTGAATTTCGACATTTGTTGTGGATACTCATTAGCTTATGTGAGCGGCATCGTGTAGCTACGTTCCGACCGTCATGTAACAACCTATTTTCAGTGAAATCGAAACAGTAGTTTTGGGACCATAAATTCGAGGTCAATAAAATTATTTTTTTATTATTTTATTGCCTACAACATGATAGTAGTACCATATACAAATTTCATTAAGAAATTTTACCGTTTATATGCTCAATTTGATAAAAAGAACTAAATCGCGTAAAATGCAAAAGTTGAGTTATAATAGCTAAAGGTATTAAATAGCTATAGAAATTTAAAATGGAAGTTCTTATATAGTAATTGGACCATAAATGAAATAGTGGAATATGATGTCTTGGCAATTTTGAAATTTGGATTAATTTTAAAGGTTAATTAAGTAAATAAGTACTAAATGATAAATTAAAATAAAGCCACATTAATCATCATCTTCCATTATAATTTTTCAACAGGAAATTAGAGAGAATAGAAGCCCTTGTTGAAGATTCATTAGGCCATCTTTATTTCTTTGATTAGGTATGTATTTTTAATCCATTTTTAATGATTTTTATGCTTCCGGGAACGTTATAGCTTAATCTTGCTAGCCCGGAGACTAATTTGTGAAACTGTTAAACTATTAGGGTTTTACCATTGTTGAATATACATGAGTTTTGAAGTTTGATGTTAGAAAATGAATGGTTGTTGTTAGATAACTTTTGTAAAGAGATTTTTGATGAAATTGTCAATTAGGGAATAAATTGAAAAATAGAAAATATTACATGGTGAAATTGTGAAATAAATGAAATATAGGGCATGCTAGGGACCTAATTGATATTTGGCCATAGTGGATTATAGTGAAATTATTTAAATTTCCAGTTTTATAAGCTAGGGACCAAATTGTAAAGAATTAAAAGTATAGGGGCAAAATGATAATTTTGCCAAAATATGTTTGGGATTAAATTGAATGAATTATATGTTAAATTGAGTTCAATTTATCTGTATAGATCCAGTTAGAGCTCGTACGGAGTTAGGTCAGGGCAAAGAGAAACCCAATATATGTGTTTACATGGCTAATATGGTTGGTGAATATGTGTTTAGGCATTTGGCCAAATTGTGTTGGGATATGCTTTGTTTACTTACCTAATATGTGACTAATGGTAAGTTATATTCTATGTTATACGAACTTACTAAGCTTAAATGCTTACTTTGTGTTATTTTTTGTATTTTATAGTGAGTCAGAAGCTCGTTTGGGTTGGAAGTGTGTCAGAGCTATATCACACTATCCATCGGCTCTTTTGGTACTTTCAGATGTTTAATTTTGGTTATAATGACATGTATAGGTATTTTGGCTAATGTTGGCCTATATGTTTGTTGTTATTATGGTAAATTGAATTGGCTTGTGTTTTGGCATATTTTGGTATGTGTACAAGTAGCCTTAATATGGTTGTTGAATAACTTAATATGGTTGAATGATGGAAGATGAAATGATAGATGAATATGCAATATATATATGGCTTGTGACTTGTTGAGAATTGGTACTTTGTTTGAATAGCTTAAATGACTATTGATGCGAATTGTAGAATGGCATTTTAGTACCAAATGATTGTGTTTTGGTAAGTAAATTATATGGTATGTATTGATGCAAATATACATGGAAGTTAGTTGATTATTTGGTCAAATTGAATACATAGTTATACATGTTTGCATATTATCATTTGAGGTGCCTCAGAGCATATTGGTTGTATGAAGTCTTACCATATGTATATATCTTGTTTATGCTTGATTTAGATGTCTTATTATGGCTTGGTTATATATGTAAAGTTGGTTATAGGTACATGACATATTGGGTGAGAAAAATGGCTACTAAAATAGCCTATTTTCATCTACACAGGCAAAGAAACGGGCATGTGACACGGCTTTGTGTGACACACAGCCAGGTGACACGGCCGTGTGTCCTCTGTAGCTTTAAAAGGGTTACAAGTCAGGCTATTGCATGACCTAGCACACGGCCTAGCACACGAGTATGTGAGGTTATTTCGAAGGGTACATGGCCTAGCACACGGGCCTGTGGCTTGGCCGTGTGACCAAGTCAGAGAGTTACACAGGCACGGATACAAGCTGGGACACAGCCGTGTGTTCCCATTTCGAATGCCCACACAGCCGTGTGACCTTTGCAATTTTAAAAACTTTTACTATTTTTAGAAAAACTCTCAAAGTTTTTTATTTAGTCTTGACTTGTTTCTAGTACGTATTTTGGGCCTCAAGGGCTCGTATATGGGACAATATGAATGAATTTGATTGGTTTTGATATAAATATTGATATGTTTCGAAATGTTTGAAATTTCTATCCATTTGATTTGTAAACTCTGGTAATGTTTCATAACCCTATTCTAGCGATGGATTCAGGTTAAGGGTGTTACATTTATTGGTATTAGAGCTAGGGTTAAGTGAATTTTCAAACTAAATGTAGGATATACGAGTCTATCTATACATGTCATTATAAAACTTGTGATAGTGTGATATCTCCTAACCATTTTAAAACCTGTTTTCATATAGCAATGACATCCAACCGAGCTGACTCCGATGAAGTAGAGAGTAACACTCAAGCCTTAGTTCATGGAGTAGCATCGAGCAGCACAAGGCCCATATCTGAGGGTCGGGGAGGAGAGGCTCAAGAAACCTTCTTCCAGATGATGAATGAATGGTTTACCGAGTTCGTACGGACGAACCTGCCTACTCAACAACCTCCACCCCCTCTTGCTCCCCAATTGGTTCCAGTTATTCCTCAAGGTATGGAACCAATCCGAGGTAGTAAGCCACCTGTTGATAAGATACGTAAGTGCGGGGATGAAGAATGTCGAGCTACTATTGAAGATGATCCCGAGAGAGCTAAATTCTGGTTAGGGAATACATTTAGGGTTTTTGATGAGCTATCATGTTCACCGACTGAGTGTGTTAAATGCGCAGTATTGTTATTGAAAGATTCTGGTTACTAGTGGTGGAACACGTTAATTTCTGTTGTGCCAAAAGAGAAAATTACTTAGGAATTCTACCAAATTGAGTTCTGAAAGAAATATATTGGTCAAAGGTTTCTAGATCAGAAATGTAAAGAATTTCTTGAGCTCAAATAGGGTCGTATGACTGTGTCAGAGTATGAGTAGGAATTTGTTAGACTAAACAAATATGCCCGAGAGTGTATTCCGATCGAGACTGCTATGTGTGAAAGATTCGAATAAGGATTAAATGAGGACATTAAGCTTCTAGTTGGAATTCTTGAGCTGAAAGAATTCATTGTATTGGTTGATTGAGCACATAAAGCTGATGAGCTTAGTAAAGAGAAAAGACGTACTGATTTTGAAGCTACAGACTCGAGAAGGAGATCGACTAGGAAGTCATATCAGTCAGTATCAAAGAAATAAAAAGAATATCACAATCGTTCTATAGCTTCTGTGGGTTATTCTAGTAGAGACAGAGGTACCAGATGCTCCAGTCCAAAACCGCAAGCTACATCTGTAGCAAGTGTAGGTAGTGTTAAAGATGTTTGGCCCGAGTGCAAGCACAGTAAGAAACCACATTATGGTGAGCATTGATTAAAGAATGGAGTGTGTTTCAGGTGTGGTTCCTTAGACAACTATCTTAGAGATTTCCTAGAGAAATCTGAGAAAGAGAAAGCTCAGACCACGAGGTTAAGCAACACTACTGCGAGAGGTAGACCACCTCGTAATCCTAGAAATGAGAGTGGTAGCCATGGTGTAATGAAAGATTCTACTGTGAGATTCGAGGTACGAGCACCAACTAAGGCTTATGCTATTCGCCACGAAAGGATGCTTCTGTGCCAGATGTTATTACCAGTACATTCTATATTTTTGATACTGATATTATTGCTTTGATTGATCCGGGATCCACTCATTCATATGTATGCACGAATTTAGTGTTTAGTAAGAATTTACCTGTTAAGTCCATTCAATTTGTGGTGAAAGTATAAAACCTCCAAGGTTGGTATGTGCTAGTTGTTAAAGTCTGGAAGAATTGTCTTTTGATGACTCGAGGTTATAGTTTTCTGGTTGATTTAATGTTGTTACCATTTGATGAATTTAATGTGATTTTAGGCATGGATTAATTAACTCTACACGACACTGTTGTGAATTGTAGACGTAAACTTATTGTATTGAAATGTCAGAAAGGTGAGACGCTTCGTATCGAATCAAAAAGTCTGAGTGGGTTGCCTATGGTTATATCAACTATGTCAGTGCAACAATATGTGAGAAAAGGTTACGATGCGTATCTTGCTTATGTGTTGGATACTAAAGTGTCCGAATCGAAGCTTGAAACAGTACTAGTGGTTTGCGAATATCTTGATGTATTTTCGTAAGAGTTACCTGGATTACCGCTGATCAGAGAGGTTGAGTTTGCTATTGAATTAGTACTGGGGACATCACCAATATCGATAGCACCTTACAAAATGGATCCAAATGAGTTGAGAGAGTTGAAAGCACATCTACAAGAGTTGAAAGATAGGGGTTTTGCTCGACCCAATTTTTCACCTTGGGGTGCACCGATTCTATTTGTTAATAAAAAGGACGGATCGATGACATTGTGTATAGACTACCATAAGCTCAACAAGGTTACAATCAAGAATAAATATCCAATGCCTCATATTGATAATCTGTTCGGTCAATTGAAAGGTGTCACAGTATTCTCGAAGATTGATCTTCGTTCTAGTTACTATCAGCTACAAGTGAAATATTTGGATGTATCGAAAACTGTGCTCAGAACCAGGTACGGACACTATGAATTCCTTGTGATGCCGTTTGGTTTAACTAATGCACTTGCAGTATTTATGGATTTGATGAAAAGAATCTTCAGACCGTATTTAGACAGATTTTTTATGGTATTTATTGACGACATTCTGATATACTCACGAGACGAGGCTGAGCATGCTGAACACTTGAGAATTGTGTTGCAAACCTTGTGAGACAAACAACTCTTTGCTAAATTTAGTAAATGTGAGTTCTGGCTACGAGAAGTTGGTTTTCTAGGACATATAGTATCTGCTGAAGGCATCAGAGTTGATCCGAGTAAAATTTTGGCAGTTGTTAACTAGAAACTACCGAAAATTGTATTCGAAGTCAGAAGCTTTTTGGTATTAGTTGGTTATTAATGAAGGTTTGTTAAAGGGTTTTCTATGATATCTACATCGATGATGCGACTCTTACATAAGGATGTGAAATTTGAATGGTCTGAAAAGTGTTAGCAAAGTTTCAATCAGTTGAAAGAACTGTTGACTGAGGCACCAGTTTTGGTTTAGCCTGAATCGGGTAAAGAATTCATGATTTTCAGTGATGTATCTTTAAATGGCTTATGTTGTGTTTTGATGTAGGAAGGTAAAGTACTAGCTTATGCTTCCAGACAATTAAAGCTACATGAAAAGAATTACTCAACACATAACCTAGAGTTGGCAGCTATCGTGTTTGCGTTGAAATTCGACGACATCATTTGCTCGGAAAAAAATGTCATAATCACAAGAGTTTGAAGTATCTAATTTCGCAGAAATATTTGAATCTGAGACAATGTAAATGGCTCGAGCTGTTAAAAGATTATGAGTTGATCATTGATTATCATTCGAGAAAAGTGAATGTAGTTGCTGACACTCTGAGTAGAAAATCTTTATTTGCTCTGTGAGCGAGGAAAACACGATTGAAATTATCTGATGATGACTCAATCTTAGCCAAGTTAAAAGCTAAACCGATGTTTTTACAATAGATCTGTGAATCTAAAAAATGTGATGATGATTTGTTAGCTAAACAGGTATAATGTGAGTCGACTTTTGATTCAGAATTTTAGATAGAACCTGATGATTGTTTATTGTTTAGAGGTAGAGTTTGTGTACTGAAGAATCCAGAGCTCATTCAGAGAATCTTACACGAAGCTCATAGTGGTAGCTTGTCTGTTCATCCGGAAAGCAATAAAATGTATAATGAGTTGAGACAAATGTACTGGTGGCTGGGCATGAAACGCGAGATTTCTAATTTTGTATCAAGATGTTTGATATGTAAGCAAGTTAAAGCTAAACATCAGGTACCTTCAAGACTGTTACAGCTAGTGATGATACCGGAGACTAGAGTGGGAATGGGATAGAGTTATTATAGATTTCGTATCAGGTTTACCCCTATCATTGAGAAAGAAAGATGCCATCTGAGTTATTGTTGACTGTTTGACGAAGTGTGAACATTTTATTCCTGTACGTATCGATTTCTCCCTTGAGAGATTAGCTAAGTTATATGTTTTTGAGATTGTTAGATTACTGTAAGGGGGAAAATATATAGGATTTTTCCTATATAATTCATCACCTTTTTACTTAAAATTGTTGTTAAAACCAAGT
>CM025245.1:34042180-34058892 GCA_013677275.1 Gossypium schwendimanii
AATTTTCTATTTCGTTTCAGATCTGATTGTTTAGAGCTTTCGTAGGAGTTTCCCGTGACTTGGCAACTCAATCTTGGTCTGGGCGCATTCCTATATCATTTTTCAGCCAAAAATTAGTGAGAATAGAAGCCATTGTTGAATCTTCATTTGACCATTTTTATTTCTTTGATTAGCTATGTATTTTTAATCTATTTTTAACGATTTTTATATTTTTAGGATCGTTGTAGCTTAATCTAGATAGCTCGGGGGCTAATTTGTGAAACTGTTAAACTATTAGGGTTTTACCATTGCTGAATATACATGATTTTTGAAGAATGATTATAGAAAATGAATGGTTGTTGTTAGATAAACAACTTTTGTAAAGAGATTTTTGATAAAATTGTCAATTAAGGACTAAATTGAAAAATAGAAAATATTACATGGTGAAATTATGAAATAAATGAAACATAGGGCATGCTAGAGACCTAATTGATATTTGGCCATAGTAGGTTATGGTGAAATTGTGTAAATTTCCATTTTTATGAGCTATGGACTAAATTGAATGAATTATATGTTGAATTGAGTTAAATTTATCCATATAGATCAAGTTAGACCTCGTACTGAGTTAGTCGGGGCAAAGAGAAAGTCTCGGATTAATCGCCTTCGTATCTACGTGTACTCGTCAAGGTAAGTTCTTGTAGTTAAATTATGTTTATATGTTTTTAATTGAAATATATAATGTTATGAATTGTCCTACATTATTACCGATTACATATCCAATGACCTACGATGATTATTACTGATTGTATACGTATTTTGGCTAATGTTGGCCTACGTTTGTTGTGATTAAGGTAAATTGAATTGGCTTGTGTTTTGGCATATTTTGGTATGTGTACAAGTAGCCTTAATATGGTTATTGAATAACATAATACGGTTGAATGATGGAAGATGAAATGATAGATGAATATGCAATATATATATGACTTGTGACTTGTTGAGAATTGGTACTTTGTTTGAATAGCTTAAATGACTATTGATGCTAATTGTAGAATGGCACTTTGGCACCAAATGATTGTGTTTTGGTAAGCAAATATGCATGCTCTGTAACCCTGTTCTTACGTCGGATTCGGGTTAGGGGTGTTACACGTCAACTTGTGTGAACAGACCCATTTATGGCTCATATGAGCTATTACATAAAGGAAAATGGAATGGAATGGTTTAGACCATGTGTTAGCACACTTTGTGTGAGCTTTTCGTGTACCCGATATTATTCTATGTGGTTCAATGGGCATGTAAAAGGATGAACTGGTAAGGGTTACGATTGATTACACTATGAAATTATGGAAATGTATGAATTATTGATGAAAAAGGTATGGATAGCCTTGTTATGAAAAGTATGAATTCATATGCATTATGATTATGAAATTTACCTTACCATGTGATGAATTGTGCTAAATTACGTGATTAAGCACTAACTTGTGTTGTTGGTGATGCTTAGGCTTGTGCCAAACTTGTTTTGGATTTATCATGTCTATTTTATGATTATACTATGAAAATGGTAAGCTTTGTTCGTGAATTACGAACTTACTAAGCTTTATATGCTTACGTTTTTTTTCTTTCCTATGTTTTATAGATTGTGGAAAGCTCGATTGGTTTGGAAGCTCATCGGAGACCTATCACACTATCCATTTGAAGTTTAGAGCAAGCCCTTTCCCTATTGTTATAGCGTTCGTGCCATCCCCGGTCAGTTCCTTCGATAGGCTTCCTTCTCTCCTACTGCCCTACTGCCTACTACAACTAAAGCAAAAGCACCAAGCCAAGACTTAGCCTAGCTATCACCGAAGCCATAGGCTACATTAACTTAACCATCCTACCATTGTCACAAGGGAAAGCGAACCACACTAATACAAATATTTTTTGAATGCTCCTTAGCCCATGGACTTAGAGAGAGAGAAGGAAATCAGGCCAAAGGGGGAGGGCAATGCACCTTCTCTGACCGAAATACAATCCAAAGACCACTTAGAATCATAGATCGATAGATTTTGATGTTGTCATGGTTACAATGGCATGTATAGGTGAATTATGTTTGATGATCTAGTTGTTATGTTTGGCATGTAAATATGTGGTTACATGGCTAATGACATTTTGACATTTTAGGTGCTTTGATGGTTAATGTTGAAATGGTTAAGTGATGATATGTTTTGAATGACCAAATTGGTATGTTTAGATGTGTTTGGCATATGGTCAATTGTGTTATGGCTTGACATGAAAATAGGTAGTTCTGTGTGGTTGATTTATGCTCAAACATGTTTAAGTTTAGGTTGATTTGATGATTGTGATTGAGGTGCCTTTTGGCATATTGGTTGTATGGATAGATACCATATTGATCTATCTTTATTATGCATTTTTTAGGTATGTTTTGAAGCTTGCTTGTATGAGTAAATGACTTGTAGGTGTGAGCATGGATTGAGTGATAGAAATGGCTTGAAATTGGCCTATTTCTTGTCTACACGGCCTAAGACACGGGCGTATGTCTCATCCGTGTGTGACACATAGCCATGCGACACGGTCGTGTGTCCCCAATAGGTTTCAAAGGGTTCCAAGTCAGGCAGTTACACGGCTTAGCACACGGTCTGGCACACGAGTGTGTGAGGCCATTTTGAGAGTTCCATGGCCTGGCACATAGGCATGTGGCTTCACTGTATGACCTAAGTCAAAGAGTTATACAAGCACGGACACAGGCTGGGACACGACCGTGTATCCCTACTTCAAATGTCCACACGTCCTGAGACATGGGTGTGTGTCTCAGCCGTGTGAGTCACACAGCCTGGCCACACGGCTGTGTGACCTCTCTAGTATGAAATTTTCTATCTTTTTCCATAAAATTCTAAATGTTTCTGATTTATTCCCGAATCATTTCTAAAGTGTTTCTAAGGCCTCGAGGGCTAGAATAAGGGACAATATGCATGTGATTGAATGAAATATGCTATGAATTATATAATGTTCGGAATTGAATGTTTTATGTCATGATTTTATGGTAATGCTCCGTAACCCTATTTTGATGATGGATACGGGTTAGGGGTATTATAAGTTCAGTTACTTTTGAACTAGAAATCTTCTTAGTGGGAGACATGATGATTATGGTTATCTACAAATTTCTATTGATTTGATATTGGTGAAGGAATTACGGGAGGATTATATAAAGGAGAGACATTACAATCAAGGATTCAGATAAATAATAATATATACATCAAACTCCCTACTTAATGGGAACATTTTTTAAGCTATCGTAATGGACTTTTTCCTATTTCTGATCCTATTCACGGACGTATATAACATCGAGTGATTTCCTTCTAGCCATTTTATCAGCCTTTGAATAGCTTTGACAATTCCACTTATCGTCTCGCCATCTCTGCAAACTCTATCATTTCTTTTACTTAAATTCTTTCTTTCATTTAACTCGAATGTCATGCTCATCTTCCCATCATTATGCCTTATTAAGGTGGTTTTACGGCTTACCCTCCTAAGGGCTCTCAGTGAGCATTATCAACCTCTTTAGGCGATGGTCCTGATGAGGTAGAAAAATATAAAAAAAGGGGAAAGAGGCATCAGTCACGAATTATAGAGAAAGGAGAGAAGAAAATTAGTGGAGGAGGAAGGTTTTCCCGCAGTGGTTCGAGGCGGTTCATGGTGACGACAGTGGTGGTAAGGAGAGGTGACCGAAAGAAAAAAGGAGGAGAAGAGAATATTGGGAGGTGGTGTCAAGATGGTGAAAGTATAACCAACGGTGGAGGAATTTTAGGTGGTGGTTGTTTTTCAAATGGAGAGAAAATAGAGATTAAAGAAAATGAAAAAAAATAGAATATGGGAGAAATGAGAGGTATGGACAACAATGGGTGTGTGTAGCTTGCTCAACTGTGACCAGGTTCAATGAATCACATCAAATAGGCAAGATGGGAAGTTTTAGCTAGGGAGGGAGACATGGAGTTCAAAGGGGATCATGCACCCCCTACTTAAGGTAAGTTTGACTCTTAATGGAGGAAAGGAATCAACTTATATGAGGCAACAATGGGGTGGACAGCAAGCACTTATGTCACATGGAAAAATTGTAAAAAAATTTAAATAAGATAGTGTGAACATTAGGACTTGAATCTTGAACCTCTAGGATAGTTAAGAAGTCTTTAATCCACTAGACTACACATTTCCTTGTTCTCATTCTTCCACACATATTAATAAAAAATATAAATATTGGACGTGACAACTAATCTAGTTGAATTGCTATCTGAGCATTCACTTGTTCACTATCATCCCATTTTTCTTCCTCTGATTCATATTCATAATCAACCAATTCTGTTTTAATGGACTCTAGTTTATTGTAGTTTTGCTCCTCTATTTTCATTTACCCTGCTTCTAATTCTCGATGTGCTCCCTAGGAAAATTCATTTTCACTGAATCTTTCTAATATTTCCATTACTTTCTTCCTAGTTTTATTCCAAATGCTTCCTTCAGTCATGATATCAAAATTTCGCCCTTTTTGACTATTTAATCCATTTTAGAAATGTTGAATTTGCACTGCAAAATTTAAACCTCCACCTAGCACTAATCTAATGACAGTTTTAAATCTTTCCCAGGCTTGTCCCAATATTTCAGCTATGGATTGTTTGAATTGAAATAACATCTCATACACATTAAGTACTTGAGCCATGGGAAGAAATCGGCCAAGGAAAAGTTGCACAAAATCTGTCCCAGTAGCAATAGTGTCAGGCGGGAGTGCCTTTAACCAGGCTTTCACTTTTCCATTCAATGTGAACAGAATTAGTAATAGTTTGATAGTTTCTTGTGGTACTCAAGCGTAAGCAATAGTGCTGCACGTATATTCAAATTGTTGTAAAAATATTATAGGATCTTCTATTTTAGGCTCACTAAATGTGATGTTATTAGTAATCCACATTAGTAAGGAAAGATTTAGCTCAAAATGCATGTGACAACTTATTTTTCAGTGGTGTCAGAAAAAATGGTTTCAAGGCCACCAAATCCGCTAGTAAGTTCGTAAATATCATTATTTAATATTTACGAGTCAAATATAGTTGTAAAAAGTTTTTTATGGTAATTTATATGATATAAATGATTAATTAAGTTCAAGTGGTAAGACCCTAAGGTCAAGTGGTTTTAAAAAATGATATATCGGGACCTCGTTTCTATAAATTGAGCCATAAATATTTTTATAAATATTTATAGAGTGTCATTAAGGTGGTATTGAAGTTTCATTAAGAAATTTTAACGTTTCGATAGTTAATTAATTAAAAAGGACTAAATCATAAAAGAAGTAAAATTTGATCACTATATGATTTGAGTGATTAAATGGCTAATCGAATAAATGAGAAGGGACTTAAATGGTAATTAGACCGACCAAGAGGTTAGTGGACAAATATGGACATGACTTTGGTGTTTTATTTATTTATTAACTAAGGGTAAAATGGTAATTTAATAATTAATTAAATTAAATAAAACATAAGTAAAAAATATATGGTTGTCATCTTCTTTTTTTCTTTTGATTTTAAATCAAAAGCCATGGCTATGGAAGCTAGGTTCGGCTAAGCTCGATTCTGGGTAAAAATGATTAATTTGCATGTTTTAGGCTCAGGACTAAATTAAATAAAAGTAAAACTTTAGGGGTAATTATTAATAGATTGAATGAAATTATTAATTTAGATCAAGATCAAGTGGAAAATCGAAGAGAATGGGAAATTACCAAAATGCCCCTGTACTTTGACATTTCTGCAATTTAGCCAAGTAAGCTCGTAGGTATAGAATTGTACATACCTATAAATATAAATAATGTTAATGTTGATTCATGAATGTAGATACTTATATATGATGTTTAAAATGTGAGCTGAAACTCGAAATATTATAACTGAACATAAGGTGAGAAAGCATTTATTAGAAAACTATGGAATGTTTATGAGATATGATATATATGGGATTTTAGCATGATTATGAATTGTTACAGCATGTGTATTGAGAAATATGAAAGTGATTAATAGATGATGTTAATCATTTTGATGGCACATTGACAGTATGAATATATGTATTGATGTTATATCATATGTACGGAAACGATGAAGGCCTTTGAATGAAAAATATGTTTAAAGGAAATTGATTACATGAAATGCCTGGTTGAATGTAGTAATCACTAGGATATGATTGGCATGCCAATAGGGTTAGAATGCATGCTTGTATGGGATTTGCACTTTGGTGCCCCTGTATACACTTTAGTGTCTCTATTCCCACTACGGTGCCCCTGTTTGCACATTTGTGCCTCTGTTTGCACTTCAGTGCCCCTTTATACATCTATGATGCCTTTGGTGTGGTGTAGTTACCCAAGTATCCGAGTCAAGTTACTAGTTTGTCGGGATAACTCTGAATGGAATTTATAAAATTATTTTAATCTTAAAGGCTAATGTATAGTCAAGATATTAGTAAATGTTAAATCTTAAATGTTCAATGAATTACTTGATGATATGTGAGTATCGTTATAATGATGATTATTCGGTTAAAGATATATGTTTATATACATATATTAATGAGTTTGGGTTGAATTATTATAGTACAAGAAGCATACGATGAATCATTTTCAATACTAAGCCTATAAGTGCCTCGTAAACGTATAATAGGTATGATTAATTTATTTGTTTAGCTTTAATCTTGTTTAGTGAAGGTAAATGATTCCAGAATGACATGTTTATAGGAAAGTTTAAGATGAATGATGAATTATAGAATGATTATTACTTAAATGTGAAATAGGAATGTTAAAATACACTAGCTTGTCATTATGGTTGATGTTTATGCTTATGTCTCGTGAGCTTTGCAAATGAAATGGGTGAGAATAGATACTGAAATGATAAGTTCATAGATCTGACAAAATATGATGAAATAAAAAGAATTGTTAAGTTAAATGACTTACTTATAAGGAAGGAATTTACTTATGTTGTGAATAGATACACTGATTTACGAATTGATAACGTAATTAAGCTTATGCTAAGTAAATGGAATGGTAAGTAAGTAAATGAAATGATTAGCCATTTTAAGAAAAGGTTGATGATTATGTAATTCAGCTTATAAGACCTTATTATGTTATAAATGGAAAGTATTCTGGATGTTAATGAACATATTAATTTGTTAGATGGTTGTTATATAGTTTGATAAATCTTGAAGCATTGGTATATGTTTGTTTACGACTTATAAAGTTCATATTTAAAATGGAATATTATGTTTAAGTTTATACGAGCTTACTAAGCATTCATTGCTTATGTGGTTATTTTTCTCTTACTTTACAGATTATCGAAAGCTCAATCGGGTTAGAAGCTAGAAGAAGATCCATCACACTATCCATCGACTATATTGGTAGATTTTCATGATTTTGAGTTATGGTTATAATGGCATGTATAGGTATCTTTGTTTGATGAAATTAACTATTATTTTTTGCTTGTAAATATGATATTTTAAGTGATGAAATAGTTGTTATTTTGACATGTATGTATGGTACTTTAATGGTTGTTAGTTTGGTATCTAAGTACTTAAATGATGGTAGTTGAAATGATGAATATAAAGGTATGCTATGAAATGTTGGTTTGGTATGGAATTAGATAGTGCATTGAGTTGTTAAATGGCTAGTTTTGGTAGCTTTGGTTATGGTTGGTATATGGCTAAGTTGCTAAGGTATTGATTGAGTTGTGTAAATGATCATATTAGTGGTTATGAGTACGAAAATGATATGTGAACATTATGGTAAATGTAGTATATAATTGGTTCAATTAGTTGATTGATTTATGGCTAAATTTAGCAAATATTTAGTCAAATTTGATTGTTGTGTTTGAGGTGCCTTTAAGGCATATTGGTTGTATGGCTAAGTACTATGATGTTATAGCATGTTTATGCATGTTTTAGCTGTATCTTGAATGCATGAAAATAGGTGGTTTTGGTTGGTGTAATTAACTAGGCTTTGGGTGAGAAAAATGGCTTGGAAATGGCCTATTTATCGTCCACACGGCCAAAGACACGGTGTGTGTCTCAACTGTGTGTGACACACGGCCCTACGACACGGCCGTGTGTCTCCTGCAGCTTACAAGGGATTGCATGTCAAGCATTTAATCAGCCTAGCACACGGCCTAGCAAACGGGTGTGTGAGGCAATTTTGAAGGGTACACGGCCTGGCACAAGGGTGTGTGGCTTAGCAGTGTGACTCAAGTCAAAGAGTTATACGGGCACGAAAATGGGCTGGGACACAGCCGTGTGTCCTTACTTCAAATACCCACACGACTTGAGACACAGGCGTGTGTCTTAGCCATGTGACCCCTGCAGTTTGAAAATTTTCATATTTTTCTAAAAAATTTTATATGTTTCCAATTTAGTCCCGACTTATTTCTAATGTGTTTTTAGGTCCTCGAGGGCTCGTATAAGGGACAATATGTATGTTATTGATTGACTTTGCTATGATTGATGTTGCAATATTAAATGGTTTAGAATTTTTTATAGTTTTGAAATGTAAACTTCGGTAGTGCTCTGTAACGCTATTTCGACAACGGATACGGGTTAGAGGTGTTACAATAGAAGTCTAGAAACACGTGCCATTATTTAACCTATGATAGTGTAATATCTATCGAATTTGATGAGATTTGTTTCATTTTTAGACAAAGATGCTTTCCAACCGAGCTAATTCCGATAGTGCAGGAAGCAATATTCATGTGCATAAGTAAAACGTTGCTTATGATGAGTTGGAACTCATAAAGGTATGAATAAAAGTTCATAATATTATGTTAATGATAAATGCTATGTTATGTGTATATATGTGAGAGTCAAATTTAGATGTTTTACAACCTTCACCCTCCTTACCTGTACAGTCTTATACAACGAAATTCAGAAGATTTATCTTGATTAAGCTCACAAGTGTTAAACTGAAGTGTTCAGTGGCGGAATGAATAATAATTCGGTTAGAGCCGAGAATGGGTTAGCAAATAGAGAGAGTTCTAGAAGAGATATTAGATTTTTCTGAAGGTCATTAGAGATACGCAATGTCCCTGTTAAAGAAGAGGTCAATCACAGGTAATCGACTTATTCAGGTATGGTATCTAAAGAATGTATTAATCGGAATTTCTTTTGAATTGATTTCTTTAGTGAATGGGATAATGTGGGATTATTGATAACTGTAGTAGTCAATCGAATAATGTTTGAATTTCTTCCGAATCGAGTAGCTTACGACGATCTCTTCTAGGTATTCTATATGTTCTTTTATCCTTGGAGGTATATGCAATTGTTCATTTTCAGATGTGATTTTTATCATAAGAGAACGCTAGCAAACCATAACGTTAGACAGAGGTATTGTTAGCCTGATTGATTTTGATCGACATTACTCTATTTTTTTTTGGCATTCTATTCTATTATATTCGGTAAAAGATTCAACGATAAGACTCATATGATGTTATTTTAAATTCTAGTTGATACTCTAAATTATATATATACAATTTATGTTGTCTCTGTCACAACTAATTCCAGTGCGTATGAGTGATATTATTCTTCGGAACTTTCTCTGGGGTATCATCGATCTCTTTATCATTCAATATGGGTTGTATTCTCGAAAATTCAATAGAGCTTTAAATCTTGGATTTCATTATTTCGACTTTCTCATCGTTCTTATTGTTTAATCTATCAAACATGTTTCATCTGTAAAGGATATTTATTGGCTAGAGGTAAGTACATCTATTATGGTTATAATTTCTGGTTCGATCATGGGAGCATGGTGATATACATCTCAAATTATAGAGGTTGTATTACTGCACTAATTGTTATTGGGATTACATTCAGTTTTGCCTCTTCTATTTCGAAGTGCATTATTAATGTTGAGGTATTGTTCTATCTATATGGTTGAAAAATCGGTCTTATTATAGCACTATGGCTTTAATTTATCCGATAGTGGCGGTTCCAAAATAATTCAAAGCTTCGATGTTAATAATTGAAATAGCTTTATTATATATTCCCTTTCTAGCTTTCGTGAAGGGGTAGACATTGGCAAAAGTGTAGATGGTGGAAGATCAAGCTTAAACTTGTATATTGGTTCTCATTCCTTAGGTAATCTTGATTTATTTCAACGAGATAAAACGGGATGTTATGTTTTGATTGAGTTAATGCAATTTGTAAAGATCTTTGATTGATATTTAGAGGGAATTATGATAGATTGTATGTTTAGGTTGTCTTGATAATAAGAAGAAGGGATTATTCTTAAATGTTATTATCTGATAGATAAAATCGACTCAGTTGTTTTAATCAGAGCGGGTTATTCACTGGAAAATTTAGATGAGTTGTATATATTCGAGTACATCTCTAGATTTGGGAATAAATTTTACAGATTCACATGTAAATAGAAAAACAGTTGGAAATATATCTACCAGGTTAGTTATAAGCGAGAAATGATATTATGGCTTAAATTTGTCTCAGTAGTTACAGCTCTCGTGTTTGTATTAAATGATATTGCTTGAAGCTTTCCATGAAATAGAATGTCATCAGTTAAAGTTATAGACGCAGATGTGTCAAAAGCATCAGTAAGAGTTTGATAATCTGGGTTTCTCGGTTATGTTTCGACAGACGATTACTAGTAATGCTCCGTAACCCTATTCTGACGACAGATACAGGTTAGGGGTGTTACATTGCAACTTATAATTTATAGGTCAAATAATATTAGATCACAACCAATTTGTATCAAATAATGTCCCTAGTGTTTGCATCATACCTCCTAGATTTTAAAGCTGCAAAGAAAAAATACAATGTTAGTAGTCTACGATTTTAAATTTCTTGTTTATAATCTAAAAAATTTCCTAATTATTCTATTATTATGCAAAAATTAAAACTAATATAGTGACGTTGCCTCCCCAGAAACGATTCCAACAACTTGACTGCCTCTGGACATACCAATGTCCAAAGTAAAAATCCTGCACAAAAGATATGGGAAAATGATATCCACAAGTATACGGGTTAGGTTGTAATATTGTTTACAATGGAGTAGGTGAGTACTCTAAGGATCGTACCCAAAGGAGGCGAGCACTAAATTAATCTTAAGTTAAACATAAATAGATCTAATTAATACTCTAATAAGATTATAGTACAAAAGATCAAAAGAGAAAAGTTTTACTAAACTATGCTAAAAACATAAAAGGAAATTAAACAAACGAAAGGCAAGAAATCATATAAGGAAACATGTATCAGATTTGGGCATGGGTGATTAGGTCGCTTTGGTATCTTAAGCAACTGTCGTTTTGGGTTTTCTTATTCAATCAACTAGTCAATACTCAAGCAGGATCTTCTAATACGTGCACTGAAATACTGAGTCAGAAAAACTACTTATCTTCCGACCTCAAAGTCTAGACTGGTTTAGGTTTAAGGTGTTCACGACTAGGCCATACCAATTAGTCCTTTCTCTCATTAGCAATCATTAGTAGTATGTCAATGTCAATTCATAGAATCACCAACATATGTATATATATATAAGCATAATTTAAAAGCAAGCAATATATATATATATAAGTTCATTGCAATAAGCTATGAACTTACCTTGACAATTACAGTTGTAAAAACGAAGCCGACGACTAATTTGACAGATTAGCTTATCCTCGATCTAACTCTAACTGTCTCGTTTCTTGATCTATATATATATAGTAAGTTTATTCAATTAAGCCAATTTTAGCACGTATATAATCAAATTTACACAATTTAACCTTTCCATAAAATTACAGAATTACCCCTAACATTTTATCCTTTTTACAATTTAGTCATCATACCAAAAACTTGCAATTTAACCACTTTTAATTAAAATTCATGGTAGTTGATTTTCCCTTAGTCTTATAACAACCCATAATTTTCCTCATTTCACACAATTTACATTGAATTTTACTATTTCAACAATTTATTCCTTAAACATTAAATTCATCAAAAATCACCTAACAAAATACTTATATTTTGCTACTAAATTTAATAATTCATCAAATAAATTCAAAACCCATTCACCTCATTCATCGTATGTTAACAATTTTATGAATTAATCCTCGGGCTAAGTAAGTTAAGATACAATGATCTCAAAAACATAAAAATCATGAAAAAACGGGTTGGAAAATACATACCATGCACTAAGACAAAGCTTGGCCAAACCAAGCATTAAAAAATGGTGTTTCCTTCATTTTACAATCGGTGATAGATGAAGAAAGATGATAACATTGCTTTTGTTTCTTCTGTTTTAATTTATTACTAAATTACCATTTTAACCTTGATTATTTAATCAAATTTCACCCAAAATCTATTACCTCCCACCATAATGAAATAAGGTTTAATTACCTTTAAAAACCTCCACTTAATGCTTTTACTTAATTAACTATTAAACGTTAAAATTTATTAACCAAAATCTAATATAACACTAATAACACTTCGTAAATATTTAAAAAAATATTTACAAGCTTGGTTTATAAAAATGAGGTCCCAATACCTCATTTTCTAAAATTACTTGACTTCAGAAATATTTAATGAATCACATGAACTTGACTATATGACTAATTAGTAAAATTTATTAAATCAAAACCTCAATAACAATATACTTGACTCATAAATATTAATTAATAATATTAAAAAGCTCCCTCCTCGAATTTGTGGTCCCGAAACTACTATTTCTGACACCACTGAAAAACGGGTTGTTACAACTCTCCCCCTTAAGAAATTTCATCCTCAAAATTTCATACCTGGAAATAGTGTCAATTATTGTGTTATGGAAAATTCTTCAGTTGACCAAATTACATTTGTCCACACTAACTTGTTCTTGCTTCATTTTGATTAGCATAACAAAGTTCTACATTTCCTTTCGTGAAAAGATTCAAATGGTATATGCAATCAATTGTAAACCTTTCCAACTATCAGCTTGTTTGTGCCATAGCTTCATAAAATTTATTCTAAAATCTAAAGGTGAACTCAGACATAAGCAACTCTACTAACTTTTCTAATGAGTAATCTGATCAGCCAATCTTGGTATGAACTCTAACATTTCACATTTTATTCCTGTCCATCAGTACATATGTTTCAAGTCACTGTACATTTTGCTGTTACTAGGTTAAAATCACAAAGACGCTTCTAGGAATCTCGAATAAGATGTCTTGCATAAATTCAGAATTGTTCAATAGACATATTCAATTTTTGAAATATAGATTATCACAATCAATATTGAAATTGGTGCTCCGATCATTCTGAACATATTCCAATTTAGCTAACAAATTTGAAACAACATCATTTAAGAAAATTTCGAGATGGATTTAAATTGTATCAATACAGAAGGTTCTATCAATAAAGTTTTCAACTGGTCAGAACTCTGCTGGCACTGAACTAATCAAACAAATTCAACATGTCCCTATAATAGCTTCATCATCAGTAATATAATTATTGATAAATTATTAATAATCCATGCACTGTTTCATTGACCCATCATTTTTCTTTTTCAAAATAGTATAGATGCGTCTCAGGGTATTACACTCAATCGAATTAAACCTCTATCAATTAATTCTTGTAACTGAGATTTTAATTCTTTTAATTTGGTTGAAATCGTTTTGTACAAAGCAATAAAAATCAGAGTAGTACAGTAATCTAGTTCTATTGCAAGCTTATCTTCTCATTCTAATTGTAAACTCAACAATTTCTTCGAATAGCCATCTATAAACTCATAATTTGTTAGTGCCTGATAAATTTTCATTTTTGCTACTCTGGAATCCAGGACTTACACATAAAAATTGCATCACAACCTGTTCGAATCAATTCTATACCTATGCCACTGAAATCATATTTGACATACAATCAAACTTAGTAAATTCAATAGAATCAATTCATCGTTTTAGCATCTTAAATCAATATGTTTCCATTAATAATTCACTATGGTAGCATAAACAATCAATCCACTTCATTCCCAGATTAACACCAAATTCAATAAAAAATAGTAACATAAAATTAATAGAAAAGTCATAACCATAAATTTTTAGTGAACCCTACCTGTAAATCCAATCGTCTATCAATTAACTCAATTAGGTAAATCCTTTCCTGTTACCAACGTATTACATATATAAAAATGCATCGATCAAAATCAACTAATACATATACTATAACATCAAAGATAGAAAGGTATCAGAAAGTCACTCATAGAATTAACAGCAAGTCTTACATTCTGGTATTTATTTAACTCAGTTTGATTTGTCAGTCTTTCTTTTAAGTATAATCTGTCTTTTAAACTACACACTCCAAAATGATTTCGACCACAATGGATGCATTCAGGTCTTTTTACATTTCGAACACTACCACCCTGGCTAGTGAAGTCATCGATGGTCTAATATTATTTTGTTTTAGTCTATCTTTGTCATAAAACCCTGATGGCCCAGGAAATAACTACTCGGTCCTTTCATTTATCATTGGCCAAAAAAATAGAATATGTTTTAGATACACTTCGTTTATTGAAGTCTCAAACTCATGTCTCTCTCTGTTTCTTGTGATAACAAATTTCTTCTCTTTTCTGATCTTGATCAAATAAAAATTACATTTAATATCTCCATACCAGACCCGATCGCTGAGTCAAGGCATCAGGATGTCACATTAGTTGTCGAAGCAACTACTAAAAATTTTAGATCAATGTATCATATTATTTAATTAATATAGATCATTAACTCATTTCAGTAATAATTGAATTTACGATAGAACTAATTATGAGTTAAAGGAGCTCATTAAAACATCCATAATTGATCAAAGACCAAATTGTATAGTTCATAAAAAATTTTGAACTYTCGTCGAGACGTTGGGGTTTCCATGTCATGACATGGCGAACTTGTCATCATGATGTCTTTTCCATTTTCCTAAAAATTCCACACTTTATTTTTTTTATATCATTACCTGAACTATATTTAGATGTCATAACCACCACTTACATCTATCATATCATCCACTTACATCTATTTCAGATCTCAAGTCCTCATAAAAACATGATATTCAATCAAAGATAACAAAGTTTATAAAATTAACACAAATATTAAAGTTTCACAAATAAGACCATTGGAGGACTTGTACTTTCTAAGTAGTTAACCCACTTTATATATATTTCATATTTATTTTTAAATTGTGCCAATCAATTTAATTCTTCATAAAATTTTAACAAGAATTCAATATCACATGAATCAATAGTTATTCACTTATTATTTTATCAATTCGTTTAAACATATTCACATTTATTAATCATTCCATCACTTACAACCATTTTGAAACGTTTCAAATTCATCTACTATATATATATTCATTTTTTTCCTCCTTTTCCTCTCCATTCCACATCCTTTATGTATATATTTATTAGAATCTTTAGCTTTTAGTATATAACAAGCTTATATGTAACATTGTCTATAATTCCACTATTTACTTATATGTTAATATCAAACCTGTCCACTTGAGTTATAGTCACTAAATTATTTATATCTTGACCTACAGAATTCGAAATTAAGATCCGCTTGATGTTTTCGAAACTAGACTTAAATATATTTTTACCATAAAAATTTCAAAATTTATAATTCAGCAAATCAGTATAGTAAATTATTCAAAATTTTCCTTGTTCTATTGCTTGACAGCTTCGACCTTTCTTTACTAAAAATTAATTATCTCTTAGTACAGGGTTTGGACGATATTTTCATTTGTTTTTATTGAAAATAGACTCATTAAAAATTAAAAATATAAATTTAAACTCATAATCATTTTGTTAAAATTTTTTATGATTTTCCAAAGTCAGAACAAGGAACCCGAATCCACTCCAACCTTGTTTCATGAAAATTAATATATCTCAAACTATAAAATCCCGTTTCTTTCACCATTTCTTCCATATGAAACTAGACTCAATAAGATTTAAGTTCATATTTAATCCAATCTCTAACTAAATTTTTATAATTTTAGGTGAATTTCCAAAGTTAAGTCACTGCTGCTGTCAAAACTATTTTAATGAAAATATTTTCTTTTCCAAGGTTCTTTGTACTATCTTTCGTTCAATCACACATAATTTCCATACTTTTGATTACTATAAAATTTAGTCACTAATGTTTATGTGTAGATTACATATTCATTTCTTAATCTTAGTACTTTTCACCATACAAATCACATTCTCTCTTACCAATTTAGTGTTTTAAGTCTTTATTCTTCATCAAATACTTTCTATTTCTTGTATTTAGATTAAATACATGTTTCATACATCTCACTCAAAAAATCTTCAACTTAGTCTATTGAAATACAAATAGGTTTAGTATGAAACTTACCTCTTTTGTCAAGAATTTCTTCATGTCTTCTTCATTTCCATGCATTTCTCATCTTCACCACTTTCCTTCCTTTTTCTTCTCATTTTCTCCACTTTCATCTACTATTTTCTTGTTTCTAAATTGATTAACATATTCTCTAGAATCTCTACTTCATCTTCTATCTTTAATATCTAAGGAAATTTTCAAAAATTTTGGGTAAAAATGTAGGTTTTCATGGCAAAGGACTAAATTGTAAAGAAAGGAAAACTTACTTTATCACCCTTTCACTCACGTTAGAAGGATGATAAATTTCCTTCATCCTTCTTTTCTTTCTATACTACCATTTTCTAAATAAAATAATAATAAATATCTAAGTAAAATATTAATAAAATAATATTTAAC
>CM025245.1:34149670-34161318 GCA_013677275.1 Gossypium schwendimanii
AAAAAAAAACAGGTTCAATAGTATGAAGACTAAGTGCCCCAAATATTGCAGCTTGAGCTTCTCTATACAAACTTTCTGTAGGTGTGTGTTTAGAAGATATACAGTACTCTGTCGATGCCCTAAACATCGCATACCTCTTTCCTGTTAATTCAGGCATAGCAAGATCACCACATGCCCCAATCAAAATTTGAGCTACTCTGATCACCTCATGTCTCATCTTGATCAAAATTTGAGCCACCCTTTTCGGGTTTTCAACTCAAATCCCATTTGGTCTCAAGGTGCCTTTTGTGGGTTTTCACCTTGGCTTCTCATTTTCTATTTTTTTTTAAGGACTGAGGGCGCCCTTTGTGGGTTTTCACCTTGATCCCTTCTCCTTTTAGGTAAAGTACCTCTTGACTGCATCTGAGTTTATAGGGTTTGGCAAGTTTTTACCATCCATCTCACCCAAGATTAAAGCTCCTCTGGAAAAGACCTTCTTTACAACATATGGGCCTTCCCAACTTGACATCCATTTCCCTCTAAAATCCTTTTGTATAGGAAGGATCTTTTTCAATACTAGGTCCCCCTCATGAATTCTCTTGGACGAACTTTTTTGTTGTAGGCCTGCATCATTCGCCTTTGATACATCTGACCATGTTGGATAGCTTTTAGCCTTTTTCCCTCTATTAAGTTCAACTGATCGTATCGAGACTGGACCCATTCTGCCTCATCTAACTTTAGCTCAGCCAACACCTAGAGAGAAGGGATCTCAACTTCAATAGGTAACACTGCCTCCATACCATAAACCAAGGAGAAAGGCGTTGCCCCAGTGGAAGTCCTTGTTGATATTCGATAAGCAAGGAGGGCAAATGGTAATTTCTCATGCCAGTCTCAACCATTTTTCCCACAATTCTCTTGATATTCTTATTGGTAGCTTCCACTGCACCATTCATTTTTGGGTGATACGGTGACGAATTATGGTGCTTAATCTTAAATTGACTGCAGACCCCCGCTATTGAGCTGTTGTTCAAATTCAACGCATTGTCAGATATGATTCTTTCGGGCATTTCATATCGGCATATGATCTCCTTTTTTAAAAACTTGTTAACTACTCACTTTGTGACATTAGCATATGAAGCGGCTTCCACCCACTTAGTAAAGTAATCAATAACCAAAAAGATGAAACAATGCCCATTAGAAGCCTTCGGCGATATTGGGCCAATGACATCCATACCCCACATGGAGAAAGGCCATGGAGAAGTCATAGCATGAAGATGCGAAGGAGGAGCATGCATTTTATAGCCATAAGTTTGGCATTTATGGCACTTCTTGGCATAATTGATGCAATCTCCTTCTATAGTGGACCAGTAGTACCCAAATCTCATAATTTGTCTAGCCATTGTGAAACCACTGGCATGCGTTCCGCAAATACCCTCATGGACCTCCTCCAAGATTCTTTTAGCCTCCACAGCATCCACACATCTTAATAGTACCTGATCATTCCCTCTTTTATGTAAGTCTCCCCATCTAAGACATAATCAATGGCTAGTCTTCTTAGAGTCCTCTTATCATTCTCAGCTGTTTGATCAGGATACTCACAATTCTTCACATATCGTAATATATCTTGATACCAAGGGTTGTTATCCTTTTTCCCTTCTTTGATATTGCAACAATGAGCTGGGGCCTTATAGATGCTCATCTGGATAGGCTTCATGTCCTCCTGTCTGTTCATTTTAATCATGGAGGCTAGAGTAGCTAATGCATCAGCCATCTAGTTTTCATCTCGTGGGAGATAGCAGAAAGTAATGTCATCAAACTCTTCAATCAATTCGAGAACTAGCTTTCGATAGCTGATTAATTTGGGATCTCTCGTTTCCCATTCACCTTTGAGTTGGAATATCACCAACACAGAATCCCCATATACCTCTAGTACTTTGATATCACGCTCTATAGCCGCACGAATGCCCATGATGCATGCTTCGTATTCTGCCATATTGTTTGTGAAATTAAAATCCAACCTGCAAGTAAAAGGATAGTGATCCCCATCTGGGGATACTAAGACTACCCCAATTCCATTGCCCACAGTGTTCGAGGCTTCATCAAAGTTTAGCTTCCAAATGCGACCCACTTGGGAATCTTCTTTAGTAGTTGCCACACACATCAGATCCTCATTCGGGAAATCAAAATTCAAGGGCTCATAAACCTCTAAGGCTCTACTAGCTAGAAAGTCAACTATTGCACTGCCTTTCATGGCCTTCTGACTCACATAAACTATGTCAAATTCGGAAAGCAAAATCTACAATCTAGCCATCCTCCCATTCAAAGCAGTCGCCTCCATCATATACTTTAGAGGATCTAATTTTGAAATTAGCCAAGTCGTATGGTACAACATGTACTGCCTCAATCTCCGAGTCGTCCAAATCAAAGTGCAACACAATTTCTCAACAGGCGAGTATCTCATTTCACAATCAGTGAATTTTTTACTGAGATAGTATATCGCCTTTTCTTTCTTTCCTGTCTCATCATGTTGGCCTAGCACACATCCTATAGAATTGTCAAATACTGTCAAATACAGTATCAGTGGCCTATAAAGACTAGGTGGTGATAGTACTGGAGTATTGGTCAAGTACTGTTTTACCTTGTCAAAAGCTTCCTGGCATTCCTCATCCCATTCACCTGGATTATGTTTCTTCAGAAGACGAAATATGGGGTCACATTTCTCAATTAGTTGTGAAATAAACTGAGAAATGTAATTCAATCTCCCTAAGAAACCTCAAACTTTCTTCTGAGTACGTGGCAGAGGTAAATCTTGTATCGCCTGGACCTTATCTGGGTCGATCTCGATTCCTTTTTCACTGACTACAAAACCTAACAGTTTTCCTGACCTAGCTTCGAAAGTGCATTTCGTTAGGTTAAGCTTGAGCTGGAACTTTCTTAGTCTTAAGAACAACTTTCTCAGGACCTGCACATGTTCTTCTTCTGTTCTGGATTTTGCAATCATATCGTCAAAGTAAACCTCAATTTCTTTGCGCATCATGTCATGGAACAAGGTTACCATGGCTCTTTGATATGTTGCCCCAGCATTCTTTAAACCAAACGACATCACCTTATAGTAAAACGTTCCCCACAATGTGATTAATGTGGTCTTTCCTATATCTTCGAGATGCATCTTTATCTGATTGTATCCAGAAAAGCCATCCATAAAGAAAAACAGAGAGTAGCCTGCTGTATTATCCCCCAGAGTGTCAACATGAGGCAATGGGAAATTATCTTTTGGGCTGACCTTGTTCAGGTCCTTGTAATCCACGCACATTCTTACTTTCTCATCTTTTTTAGGGACTGGGACAATATTGGCTACCCATTCAGAGTACTTGATCGCCTGTAAGAACCCAGCATCAAAACTGCTTTTTGACTTCCTCCTTTATTTTTAGCACAATATCAGGCCTTATCCTTTCGAAGTTTCTGCTGTATTGGCTTGCAATCCTCTCTTATAGGAAGGCGATGCACTACGATGTCAGTGCTTAATCCCGGCATATCTCGGTATGACCATGCGAAGATATCTTTAAATTCCTGGAGTAACTCAATAAGGTCTCGCCTCGTCTTTGTGGTAATATCAGTTCCAATATTCACCTTTTTTCCCTCCTCCAAGCTCATAATTTCTATTGACTCCTTGTGAGGTAGGATTTGTTTCTCTTCCTGTTCTACTATCCTCAACAAGTCCGGAGATAAACCACAGTCTAGGTCATCTTCAAAGTCATGCGATCCCTCTAAACACATGTCTCGTTCAAAAGGAAATTCTGAGTTTGTAGCAGCATCATTCACGTCATTCATATCTGGGGACCTACGGTGGGTACCAAAGAATATACAAAGAATATATGAATTTATGAATGATTATTTGTACAATAAGATTATAAATGTAATGGAAGAATGATTTGGAAGACAATCTCAAAAAAATGAAAGAATAAAAGAATACTTGCTTGAAATGAATGCAAAAATGTATTTTATTAGAATGATAACCTTCAGACATTAGCCTATTTCACAAAGGAATTCCTATTATTTTTAGGCTAAAAACAATAAGAATGTTCTGAACATTACTCTGAATAATCTCTAAAGACTACAGGGATTTCTTTCGTAGTCCAATTATTTAGCTCACTCCCAGGTTCGTAAGGGCGTATTTCTAACAAGGTTCCTCTTTCAGCCGTCTCTATGGCATTGAATGAAGGCCTTCCAACACTTTTTCAATATTTTCTCTCATTGGTATCTTTCGCTTTGGATGGATGACCCCACCTGACACAAAACTTTCGAATATGTGAGGGAATATCATCGGTTCACATTTGGTTTCCTCTCCACTTGTGCGTGCCCTTCTTCTTTCTCGCCTCCTCTCTATCTCATTCCTTCTTTATCTTGTATTTGGCTTGTAACCTAAGCCAAAAAGGTCATACTTGTCCTTCAACATTGGAGCCTCAACTCTTTCCTGAAGATGTATTCCCAGTCCTTTTCCTGGTCGAGCTCCTCCTCTTACCATCAACTGTAGACCCATTCTTGTAGCCTTGGACATTTTTGGCACCGGTATCCTGCTCCCCTCGGTAATAAATGTGGCAATCACAAACTCTAAGGACCAGAAAGAACATTCTACTACTTCCTCATTTGTCTCCAAGTACGGCGCATTACTGGTTACAGCCGCAATAATATCCTCTTCGACATTTTTCGTCACCAATCGACCCTCTGATATCAGCTTCAACTTTTGATGCAATGACGAAGGTATCGCCCCTGCCGAATGTATCCATGGCCTTCCTAACAAACAATTGTAGGAAGGTTTGATGTCCATCACACGGAAATCTACCTCATAGACAGTTGGTCTAATTAATAAAGATATTTCAATTCTACCCATAACTTTCCTCTGAGTGCCATCAAATGCCCTCACTATATTCTGGCATGACTTCATATGCGAGCTATCCACCGGCAACTTGTTGACTGTGGACAATGGTAGTACATTTAATGCTGATTCATTATCAATCAGAACCCCAGGTAGAGTGTACCCCTTGGATCGGGTAGTAATGTGCAAAGCTTTAGTAGACCCCATACTTCCAGGTGGTATTTCATCGTCATTGAAGAAGATGAAGTTATCGGCACTTATATTGCTAACCAACCGATCTAATTTGTTGACAGAGATATCATTAGCCACGTAAGTTTCATTCAACACTTTCATTAACGAACTTTGATGTACTTCCGAACTCAAGAGCAAAGCTAGCACAGATATGCGTGTTGGTTGTTTATGACACGTACTGCGTATGTTTCTTTTTGAATAAAATTTTTGTTCCTTTTATGAGAAATATCTTTTTGTCATTAGAATATTTCTTTAGTTACAGAAAATCTTTGGGCTGTTGTAGAATATTTTTTGTTCTGAAAAATCCTCTACTATTTTTGGAAACAGACACTGCTATTTTACCATTTTCCACTTCAGAAAACAATATAAATAGCATGCCATTCTTCTCATTTTTTGTAACAACAAGCAACAAGAATCTCTTCACTATCTTTCTTAGATCATCTGTTTTCTGTTCGAAAAACTTTTCTAATCAAATTTCTAACCAAGTTTTCAATTTTAGTTTCTAATCTACTTTTTCTAGTACTTTTGAGAAAAGCAATATCAATTGTGTTTCACCTTATTTATTCAGTGTATGAATATTAAAGTACTGTGTTAACATTGGGAGATGACATCCACTACACGGTTACACCGATCAGGGTGGATTTGCTTCTAAAGTAGTGCTTCTTTCATGATATAATGATTATTTTATTTATTCATGTTTAGTTTATTTATTTTGTTAGTGCTAACTATTTCATTTTGCAGTAGTATATTTGCAACAATCTAAACAAAAAATATTTAAATTCTTTTCATTTCCTTCCCTTTATTCACTTTTAAGTATCCAAAAAAAAATTAAATATATCATTTCTAACCGATACCAATATTTTTGACACAATACTAAAATACCAAACAATACAAAATTTTTAGGCTTAATTACAAAATTTGCCCTTAACATTTTTAGTTTTTTAATTTGTCCTAACTTTTTTTGTTTGATTACACTTTTATTGTTACTTTTTAATTCAAATTAAATAATTTTTGGCTGCAAATGTTAATGTGACCATTAGTTCAATAAAAGTTTACAACTTTTGCTTATTTGGCTCACCTTGTAACACCCCTAACCCATGTCGTCGCCAGAATAAGGTTATGGAGCCTTACCGTAAAAACATAACTCAAACCATTCATTCTCAACATTTCATAATCATTGCAAAATCTAATAAAAATCATGCATAACTTTCTTAATTCTGGACCTCGAGGCCTTAGAAACATTTTAGAAATGATTTAGAACTAAATCAGGAACATTTAAAACTTCATGGAAAAAGATGGAAAATTCACACTACAGGGGTCACACGCCTATGTCTCTGGCCGTGTAGGCATTCGAACTAGGGACACAGTCGTGTCCCAACCTGTGTCTATGCTCGTGTAACTCTCTAACTTGGGTCACACAGCCAAGCCATATGCCCGTGTGCCAGGCTGTGTAACTCTCGAAATGCTACCTTGAAAGACCTACAGGGGACACATGGTTGTGTGTCACACACAGCTGAGACACACGCTCGTGTCTTAGGTAGTGTGTACAAGAAATATCCCATTTTCTAGACAATATATTATACACTACCACAAATCATCATGCCATGATATAGCACAATTGACCATATGTCAAACCAAAACAAAATATACCGAATTAATCATTAAGAACATACATCTACTTGACCATTTAAAAATCAAACTTCAAAGCACCAAAACACCTATACATGTGCATATTTAACCATTTATCAATTGACTTGTTTCCATATCAAAACATATAAAAATGACCTTACCATTGGGACCAGTTCTCACATACATCAAAACCATTTAAATATCATCATTCTAGCCATTTCCAAATTATTCCATTAGCCAAGTTATATATATACCAAATTATGTCCAAATGATCATACCTCAACCAAACATACTTGACTAAATTTTATATCAAAATATGCCTTAAATGATCACTTTGAAAAAATGGCAACTCTTACCACTTTGGCCATAAAACCATGTATCAATTTGATTTTATAAACACCAACCTCTAAACCATCAAAGTGGAAAAAGCATACCAACCATCATGGCATCTATAACTCCCAAGACCAGGCCTAGACATTATGGCCGAATCTGACGATGTCACAAGGTAGTGTTTTTCAAAAAATATGTCGTCACTAAATCCCCTTTTCTATTTAACCATTTTTTTTCATTATCTTATGTAATTTCAATCGTGTCATTCGTTTCCAAAACATTATTCATTTACAAATCGTTATTCAATCTCARAATGTTTTCTTATTGCGGAAGCTTTTAAACAGTTTGCGTATTCGTGGTATTTTTGATAAAACATTAATTTCATTTGAAAACTCGAGTTTCACCTAACACTAGCAGATTTAAATCATAAAACCTATAAAAACCAAATTTAAACCAAAATCAATAAAGGCCATAATTACAGGAAAATACTCCCAAATAAAATTAAAATCATAAATAGGTAATAAATAGTGTAAAAGAAGTCGTGTGGCCACCACTGAGTCCTCCGCCGCACCAATCCGCCTAAATCTGTGGATTACTTGTACAGATTAAACAGAAATGGTGAGTTTACGTAAACTCAGTGTGTAATCCCCATACAAATGAACAGACAGTAAGCAGATAATCATAGTTTGGGCTTAAGCCCTTTTCAGTATCAGTATCAGTCCAGTTTGGGCCTTAGCCCATCTGAGTACAAAAACAGTCATGCAGTAGGGCTTTAGCACATCACAGTATTAGTAGTAGTAACAAATATGCAATCACAAAAATTCTACCCATCCAGCCTCTACACCCCATCTCCATCCAACCCTACACTCCATGTGGGGATATAATCAACCCACCCATCCCTACATTCCAAGTAGTACCGAATGCGGCATTAGACAATAGTTTGCAGCAATGCAATGCAATATACAGATATGACATGCTATAACATAATATCATGCATGTAAACAGGGCATACAGTATCAAATCAGTAGGACATCATCAGGCCTAATCATATCAGTCATACAGTCATTTCAGTCAATTAGGGGTCTAGGTAAGCTTACCGACCCTACAGTAGGTTCACAGTCGACTTGGGTGACCCGTGCAACCTTATCAGTCAAATAGTGAAAATAGGACTACAAGCCCATGATGTTCACCCGTGTGGGTCCACACACTCGTGTAGCCAACATGACCCAAATTGGCCTTGGCCACGTGATCCATTTTAATGTAACTCGTGCTAGTTAATTATTCATATGTGTTTCCACTATTTACTCATATGATCCATCTTAGTTGTCTACTTGTGTCACTATGACTAAATTATTTGTATCTTAAGCTACAAAAGTAAAAAATAAAATCCGCAAATTTTCCTTGAAACCAAACTCACATATCTTCTTACCATAAAATTTTCAAAATTATTGGTTTATACAATAAGTACAGTTTATTCTTTAAACTTTCTCCTATTCTTCTGTTTGACAGTTTTGACCTTTATGCACTAAAAATTAATTATCTTCTCGAACAGAATTTGGATGATGTTCCTATTTACTTCTCTTAAAAGTAGACTCACTCAAGATTTTAAACATATAAATTCTAACCATAATTATTTTTATAAAATTTTAAATAATTTTCCAAAGTCAGGACAGGGCATTCTAAAACCATTATAACCCTATCTCACTAAAATTCAAATATCTCATATTATGAAATTATTTTGCTTACTTCATCTCTTTTATAAGAAACTAGACTCAAATATCTTTAATCCCATATTTTTTTCATCCTCTAATTCAATTTCTAAAATTTATGGTGATTTTTCAAAATTAGCCTACTACTGTTGTCCAAACAACAATCAATTTCAGCTTTTAGCCGAATCCCTTTTTTTGTGTTTCGGGTACACACCTGGTTTTGTTTGATGCTAAAACAGTCCCCAAGCACTCCAAAGCGTATAATTGAACAAATAAGACCATAATCAATCTTACCTCGTGATTAGTCAAAATCTGGAAACCAAAATACTTACTTATAAAAGGATGAACACTTACCGCAAAAACTTCAAATCGGTACGTTTATGAAAATCATGAGGAGAGCCTTAATCCTCGTGAAATGTTGCTGCCAACACCCCAAAATTACACTATTTTACACAAAATAATCTCTTAAAATGATACCCAACAACTTACTGAATTTGCACAAGTGTTGGTTAACGCTACGAAATCAAGAGGAAAGAATGATTTAGGGGTAACAAGGGAATTTTGGTAGTAGAGGAAAGAAAAGAAAAGATAATCGAATAAGAAGCAAAGAAGAAAAAAAATTCGGTAGAGATGGGGGAGAGAAAATGTTAGAAAGATGGAGAGAAAAATGACTCTCTTTTTTTTCGAAAAAGGAAAAAGTGACCAGATTTTGGATATTCTCCCCCATAATCCCATAATTCACTCCTAAAATCGCTCCCTCACTTCCCACTACACATTCACCACTCAGAAACCTAGTCCAGGACAACTCTTGCTGAAATTAAGAGCAAAAATACAACCTTTGCCGTCCCAAAAGTTCGAACCCATGACCTCCCACACGCCAACACTCCACTTATCCACCAGACCAGCTGGCCTATTCTGTTAATTATTTTCCAACTTTTACTTAAAAGCCTACTGACCAAAAATAGGGCTTATTCATAAAATACTAAAATTTGCCCAAGTTCTGGCTTGAACTTAGGACCTCCCAAAACACATAACCATTAAAGCTGATAGATATTTGTGTCACACATTGACAATACCCAAAATTAAAATTTTGGGGCGTTATAGCATCAAATATCATAAGTTTCAAAAATTCAAAGCAACATTACATGCCAATATCATTAACTAAACATTAGACATAAGTCCACCTATACATGCCATTATAACCACAACCAAAGTATCAAAATATACCGATAAAATCGATAGATAGCGTGATGGATCTTTGACTAGCTTCCAACTCGATCGAGCTTTCGGTAATCTATAAAGTAAGAGAAAGATAACCACATAAGCAATGAATAATGCTTAGTAAGCTCATATAAACTTAAACATATCATTCCATTTCAATAATGAATGTTATAGGTTAAATATAAACCTATACTAATGCCTCAATATTTATCGAACCATAATCATTAACTCACACTGGAATAAGTCTATCAACACCATATATATATTTATCATTCCTAGCATAGTAGGATTTCATAAGACTTTGAACCCTTCCATTTACTTACTTTAGCTTAAATAACAACATCAATTCATTAATTAGCATATTTGTTGATGAACTAGATATATCATCCATTACATACGTAAACTTCTCACATGCAAGTACATCTTTGAACTCATCATCCCTTTTTGTTTTACTGTATTTCATTTCAACTATGAACTTACCAATTTCATTACCTTTTCGTACCCGTTTCCTTTGCATAATACAATACATAAGCATAAGATCAACCTTGACTATGAGCTAGTGCATTTAACATAGCTCTTTTGAAATCAACTACATGATAAACCATTTCATAAGAAATTACATACATTTAATTTATACCAGCTTTTCATATGCATAAGCATATTACCAATTGAACACTTACCGATTCAATGTATTTCATTAAGACTAAGCATGATATAATCCAATAATAAGTTTGGCACAAGCCTAACCATCATCCACAACTCATGTTAGAGCATCAACTCATAAATCAATTGAAATAACATAAGGTGAGTCATATACATGAACAACATCATTTGAAATCTTCAATTTCATGAGCATAAACATTCTTTCATTAAACTTTGCCTTTTCATTCTTTTTCATAAATTCACGACATAAGTCATTTGAATACTTATCTTTCCTTCCCTTTTTATGCTCGTTGAACCACTTAGAATAATATCGGATATGCGGGAAAGCTTAAACAAAGTGTGCTAAACATATAGTCGTATCTTACACAAGCTGTAAAATAGGCCTACTCACACAAGCTGTCGGTCAGAATGTAAGTTACACGATGCTGCTCACACAAGCTGTCGAGTATCTGTAACTAATCCCAGACCTTAGCCATCAGTAGGACATTCAAGACCAGCATCCAAAACATGGTAACCTGGGTGTGCTTACACAAGCTGTCAGGCAAAATGTAGCTACACGGTGCTACTCACACAAGCTTCAAGTATTTGCAACACATGCCAGAATTCAGCCACCAGTAGGACATTCAGGACCAACACCCGAAGCATGGTAACCCTAATGACATGTCATTTGTATCCTATATATTCCTAAGGTTCAGACGAGGTTCGATGGCCGTTGTACGTCGTTGAATTTCCATCGTCTCTTTACTCAATATATTGTATAATAACATACATATATATTGAGTCAATCATAATAGAATCATATACTAAAATTCAACTAATTAGCATTATACAAAATTTAGTTCATATGAACTTACCTGGTTAAATTGTAGAAATGTCAAAGTACAGGGGCATTTTGGTAATTTTCTAATCTCCTCGATTTTTTTCCACTCGATCTTGATCTAAATTAATGATTTCATTCAATTTATTAATTTAGACAGTAAACAATTTATTTTATGAAATTTAGTCATTTT
>CM025245.1:34163865-34182623 GCA_013677275.1 Gossypium schwendimanii
CGAATCTGTCAAAAATAGTCAAAATTAATCAAAATTAACTATAAAATTAATTAAAATTCATCATGTTCACATTTTTAACATAATTTAATTATTTTATAATATTTAATTATTTTTCGACGAGAATTTAACCGAAATAGCATGATTTTAAGTTTAAAAGGGCATGTAAAAACACATAAATTCTCATGTTTCCAGATACAAATGACATGTCATTAGGGTTAGCATGTTTCGGGAGCTGGTCTTAAATGTCCTACTAGTGGCTGAGTTCTAGCATATGGTACGGATACTTGACAACTTGTGTGAGCAACACCGTGTAGCTATGTTCTGACCAACAGCTTGTGTGAGTAGACCCACTTATGGCTCGAGATAGAGAGCATCTATGTAAAGGAAAAGGAAAGAACTGATTTTGACCATATGTTAGCACACATTGTGTGAGATTCCCATGTATCCAATTTTATTCTAAGTGGTTCAAAGGGCATATAAAGGGAAGGAACGGTACGTGTTCCGATTGGCAATGTCATGAAGGTATGGAAAGGTATGAGGTGTTGATGATCAAAGTGTGTATAGCTATGCTCATGAAAAGTATGATTGCTTATATGCTATATTCATGAAAATTATTTTACCATGTGGTGATTTTTGCTAAGTTATGTGTTCAGTCACTAACTTGTGTTGTTAATAATGCTTAGGCTTGCCAAGCTATGTTGGATTGTTTCATGTTTATTTTAAGCTCATGCATTGAAATGGTAAGAATTGTTTATGATTTATGAATTTATAAAGCATTATATGATTACTTTCTATTCTTTTCTATGTTTTGTAGATAATCGAAAGCTCGTTCGGGTTGGAAGCTCATCAGAGACGTATCATACTATCCATCGGCTATATCAATAGATTTTGATGTTTTTAAATCATGGTTATAATGGCATTTATAGGTGTTTTGTGCTTGATGAAGTGGCTATTATATTTGGCTTGTAACTATGGTATTTTGGTTGATGAACTAGTTATCATGTTGGCATGTATATATGTGTTTTTATGATTGATGATATTTTGGAATTTTGGTGCTTTTATGGTTAATGTTGGAATGGTCAAGTTGATGTATGTTTTAGTGACCATCTTGGTATGTTTGAGTATGATTTTGGCATGTGATCATTGTGGTAAGTGTGGTAAGGAAATTAGATGAGAAATGTATGGTTGATTAATGACTAGATTATGCAAATGTTTAAACATGTCTGGTTCTTGTGATTGTGGTGCCTTTTAGGCATATTGATTTTATGGAAAAATACCATATTAATTTAGCATGATTATGCATATTAGGTACAATTTGAATTCTTGAATATAGGTGGAACTTACTTGTATGGGTGAGCTTGTTTTGGGTGAAAGAAATGGCTTAAAAATGACCTATTTCTTGTCCACACGGCCTAAGACATGGGCGGGTGTCTCAGCCATGTGTCCCCTGTGGCTTTCAAAGGGTTGTAAATCAGGTAGTTACAAGGCCTAGCACACGGGCGTGTGAGGCCATTTCGAGAGTTACATGGCCTGGCACATAGGCATTGGGTTTGGCTGTGTGACACAAGTCAGAGAGTTACACAGGCACAGACACAGGCTGGGACACGGTCATGTGTCCCTACTTCGAATGTCCACACAACCTGAGACATGGGCGTGTGTCTCAACTGTGTAAGTCACACGGCCTGGCTACACGGCCGTCTGACCCCTGCAGTATGAAAAATTCTCACAATATGCATGATTTTGATTGATAATTGCCATAATTTATGAAATGTTTGAAGTCAAATGTTTTAAGCTTTGATTTTTCGGTAATGCTCTGTAACCCAATTTTGGCGACGGATACGAGTTAGGGGTATTACATTTAGTGGCACCCCTAACCCGTCTCCATCACTAGATTAAGGTTACAAAGCATTACCGAATAATCGAAAAATTAGTTAACATTATATCATTTACTAAATTAATCTCATTCAAAAACCTATCAAACACATCAAGCCTTCGAGGCCCCAAAAATAGTTTAGAAGCAATTCAAGACTAATTTGAAACAAAATAGAATATTTAAGAAAAAGAAGCAAAATTTGAAAATAGGGGTCACATGGCTGTGTAGCCAGGCCGTGTGAGACATAGCCTAGGCCATGTAACAATTGAACAAAAGGACAAATGGCCATGTCCTAGCCCGTGTCTTCACCCGTGTAACTCTCTAAGTTGGGTACAAGGTCGTGTGCCAGATGGTGTAACTCTCTGACTTGCAACACACGGTCGTATGCTAGGATGTGTATCTTAGACTTAATATACTAGTAGTTTACAAGTGACACACGACTGTGTAGCCAGGCTGTATGTGTCACATGGTCGTATGACAGCACGTGTCCCAGGCCATGTAAACCATATTTTGACCATAAAAACAAGCCATTTCAAGGCCAAAACACAACTAACAATCCATCCCATTTGTTCACACATTTAATTCACCTAAACATCATTCAAACACTCATAAGCATACCATTTCAAACATCATATTTCATCTAACCATTATGTCATTCAAAGGTACCACATTTATACCAAAACATCACTAACCAAAACAAGTAAATATTTCCATATTCCAAGCACAAAACCTAGTTCCTTAACTATCAATTAACATCACATAAAATCATTTGCATATCACCACAAACATATCAACACTAATCATGCATTTCAAATACCTAAAAGTGGCCAAAATGACCTAACTTGGTAAGGCATTAAAGTCTATGAAACCAAACATAAGCTTCAAAGCATATGCATACCAAAACATCGACTACACATTCAAGAAATACCATTAAAAAAGGTCTTATACATGCCATATATAACCTTGGGCAAAATACTGAAAAACTACGGAAATGGTTGCTAGATAGTGTGATTGATCCCTGATAAGCTTCCAACTGATCAAGCTTCCGATAATCTATAAATCAAAGGAAAGAAACTACGTAAGTAACTAGTGCTTATTAAGCTCGTATAACCTCAAACATAACTTACCATTTTTTTAATACAAACTATAGAATAAGCATAATATCATTACTGATACCATAGCTTAGGAAAATTCTATATAAGCACCATCAAACTCACAAGTTAGTAGTCTCATCCATGATACATTGGAATCCAGCCATAATATAAGTAAATTTTCATATGCACATAATTTATTACATTAATCTTTCCATAGATCATGATTCAATATTCCATTGTATACTTACCATGCCATTCCTTTACTTACCCGTTGAACCATTTAGAATTACATCGGATAATCGAGAATGCTCACACATAGTGTGCCTTTCCATATAACCGTAACCTTTCCTTTACAATAGTGCTCACACGAGCTATGAAATGGGCTTGCTCACACGAGCTATCAAATGGGCCTACTCTCATGAGCTATGGGTTGAAATGTTAGTTACACGATGTTGCTCACACAAGTTGTGGAGAATCTGCAACAAATGAAGGACCTTAGCCATCGGTAGGACATTTAAGGCTAGGACCCAAAACATGAAATCCCTAATGACATGTTATTCGTATCCTAAGAATTCTTAAGGTTCAAACGAGATTTGTTATCCATTAATTATTCATACATCGAATACATATACAATTTCAAATCCATATATATTAACACAACATAGTAAATAATTACTTTAGTTAACATTAATATGATTATAATTTATATGAACTTACCTCGACAACAATGGTCGTAAAAGTAAAATTTGAATAAATCAGAAGCTTCTACCTTCCCTCTATTTAAGTTTGGTTGTTGTTTGTCTTGATCTAAATAGATAATTTTATTTAATTAAGTACATCAAGTATTCAATTCAATCCATAATTCATATTTAAGTAAATTTATGAAATTATCCCTAATATTTTAACTTTTCACAATTTAGTTCTTAAGCTCATATCTTGAATGTTAATCATTTTAACCTAAATACATATTAACCAAAGCTATAAAGGACCTTGGAACAACCCATAATTACCAACAATTCACAACAAAACCCATGGTTTTCCACTTTCAACAATTTAATCCCTATTTCAAAATTCATCAAAAATCACTTAACAATACATGTTTGTTTAACAACTTGAAACACAAAAATATATTGACTTTTTCAGCATTTTTTGAGCCCTAATTCATGCAGTTTCGTAGTAAATTTTGTTGAAATTCACACTTTAATTATAAAATAATTAATTTGCACTTAAATTATTAACATATTGAATTTTAATTATTTTATAGTAAATTTTCACAAATTTGGTTTAGTTTTTATAATTTTGTATAAAATGTGAAAATTGGCTCGGCAAACACCTCAAAAGGCTTAAACCGTTGGAGAATTTTTGCATCGAGTGAACCAAGGGAAAGATTATATAATTTTCCAACCAAGGTTGGTCCAAATGATGATCATTTTATATATTTTATATTTAATTTTTATCCAAGTTAAATTGGGTTAATATAAAGCCTGGAAGAGAAAGTGGCCTAGTGTGCTAAGCATTGAAGACTGATCTAATAAGAAAGTTTGTAGCCAAAAACTAACCCAATAAGCTGACCCAGTCAGCTTACTTAGCTGATTAAGTTAATTGTAAAACAGCCCTCAAGTTTCCTTAAAATCCTATTCAAATCCCTCCATTTTCTGTGCCTTTAAAGATTTACCCCAAGCTAAATTTAGCAAAGTTTGAAACATTCAAACTTTTTTTACATGTGTGGCCAGCCAAGGGGGGTGTATGTCTGTTGATATTTTGCTATTTTTAGTAGCCAATCCCACCTATAAATATCCCCTTTCACCTATTCATTCAACACACATTCATTCCCATATATCTCTCTCTTTTACTCACTTTCTCTTTTTTGTTTTTTTCCTTTTTCTTATCCATTTTCTTTGTTGATTTCCCTCTTGAAAAAGAGACATTCTTCCACCTTGGAATAGCATCATTCAATATTTCTTAAAGGCCTCGATTCAACAGAACGACCAGAGAAGAAGAGGAGCGCACTAGTCTGGCTTTAGAGAAAACATTGGATATGCTTTCTAGTTCCCTTCTCTTTATTTTTCTTGCTTATGTTGTGATTATAAACATGAATAATTTTTTTTGCTATTTTTCTTGTTCTAATGAAAATGGCTTAAATTAATCCGTGTTAGATTGATTTCATTCTATCCACTTAAATTATTAAAATCATGTTTGTGTTCTTATAGGCCTTCGTAAGTTGTTCAATTAAATAAAATCGTGCTTATGTTATACTTTCATTATAAAATGTCAGGTAACAAATCAATTAATTATTAAACATATTGAAATTATAATTAATTGACACAGTATTTAATTGGTGCATTTTTAATCTTCTAAGGTTGCTGAAGGTTAAATTAGTGGCAGTATTAAATTGTACATTAGCCTTGCATAATTTACAAGATTATTGTGATTAAACTGTTTCAATGTACGAATATATTGTTACTTCACTTAATCTTTTACTTGCTTATTAAAATTGATTTATTAAGTTAAGAAATGTAATTGATCTAGCACAATTATGTCATATTCATTAAATTTTTTTTTTCCAGAAATCAAGCTTTGGAATTTTTACCTTTTAATTTTCTTAGTTAAAATCTAGTTTTATTCAAGCCTTTTTCAGAATAAAATATTTCCTTTCACCAAAGTGTTTTTAATTGCATTTCATAAGTATTTTCTTACACAATCCCTGTGGGTACGATAACTTGACATTTACTTGTTGCGATTGTGTACACTTGCACATTTCCATCATTCCAACAACCAGGATTAATAATCTATGAAATAACTTCAAAACATAATAAAAAACAACCATGGCAAGTCTCTCAACCTTTAACAGTTTTGCAAATTAACCCCCGAGCTAGCTAGATTAAGCTAAAACCAACTCAAAAAAAATCATTAAAAACGAGACAAAAAATCATACCAAGCAAGAAGAAAGTCACTTCGAAGCTCTCTCCCCTTCAATGGAAAATTTTGGGTCAAAATAGGAAATGAAAGAAAGAAGATAATGACTTTGTTTCATCTTTTCTTTATTTATTTTTTTTCTTTTAATTACTAAATTACTACTTTACCCTTATCATTAATAAAAAATTTCAATAAAACCTATCCATGCCCATCCACTAGCATACAATATGGTATATCTACCAACTACATCCTTCAATTTACCTTTCCATAGCCATTTAGCCCATTTAACTGATAGATACCTACTTTTGCAATCTTTACGATTTAGTTCTTTTTACCTAATTAACCATTTAAACTTAAAAATTTCTTAACAAAACTTTAATACGATCTTAATATAATCTCGTAGGCATTAAATAAATATTAAAATAATAACTCACTTGTTAGAATTTTGGTCCAGAAACCACTATTTCTGACACCACTAAAATCGGGTTGTTACAACTCTCTCCCCTAAAAGAATTTTTCGTCCCAAAAAAGTCTTGCCAGAAAATAGGTTTAGGTATTGCACTTTCATAGCTTCCTCTAGTTCCTAGGTTCCTTGACTCCATGACGTTGCTAGAGAACTTTAACTGAAGCTATACATTTATTTCTTAACTCTTTAACTTCTCGAGCTAAAATTCTGATCGGTTTTTCACTGTAACACATATCTAGCTGAATCACAACATCAATAGGTGAAATCACGTGTGAAGGGTCTGATCGATACTTCCATAACATCGACACATGAAATACTTTATGCATTTTCTCCAATTTAGATGGTAAAGCTAAATGATATGTTATGGCCCAATTCTCTTGATAATCTCATACGGCCTGATGAATCGTGGACTAAGCTTTCTTTTTCGACCAAAATGGAGAACATTTCACTAAGGCGATACTTTTAAGAACACTTTGTCACCAATTAGAAATTCAATGTCTTTTCTTTTCAAATAGGCATATGATTTCTAACGATCCGTAGTAGCTTTCAAACAACCACATATTACTTTGACTTTTTCTTCAGTTTCTCGAATCAAATCAACACCGAATAGTTTTTTCTCATCCAACTCAGACCAGTATAATGGAGTTATACATTTTCGACCATACAAAGCTTCATACGATACCATTTTAATATTTGTCTGAGAACTATTATTAAAGGCAAACTCAACTAGCGGAAGAAATTTCTCTCAGCTACCCTCAAACTATAAAATATTACAATAGAGCATATCATCGAGTACCTGAATTACTCGCTCAGACTGACCATCGGTCTGTGGATGGAATGCTATAGTAAAGTGTAGTCGAGTACCTAGAGCTTCATGTAACTTAAAAATCTAGAAGTAAATTGTGGATCTCTATCAGAGATAATAGAGACTAGCATACCATGCAGTCTAACAATCTCAGAAACGTATAATTCTACTAAATTTTCAAGTAAATAATCCGTACATACTGGAATGAAATATGCGAATTTAGTCAACCAATCAACGATAACCCAAATAGCATTTTTCTTCTGTAGAGATAGAGGTAACCCTGATACAAAATCCATTGTAACTCATTCCCATTTCCACTCTAGGATCATCATAGGCTATAATAGTCCAGAAGGTACTTGATGCTCAGCTTTGACTTGCTAGTGGATTAAACATTTTGATACAAAATTTGAAATCTCTCATTTCATACCTGGCTACCAGTACATCTATTTCAAACCACCGTACATTTTATTACTTCTAGGGTGTATCAAAAAATTATTACTGTGAGCTTCTTGTAAAATCTTCTCTATAAAATTAGAATTCTTCAGAACACATATTCTGTTTCAAAAATACAAACTATCATCAGAGCTAACATGAAATTTTGAATCAGGTGTCTTTTCAATTTGTTCCCATTTAGCAATCAAATCGGAATCACTTTTCTAAGCTTCAAATATCTGTTGCAGAAATGCAGGTCTAGCTTTTAGTTCTGCTACAATAGAACCATTACCAATCAACATCAACCGAGTGTTTAAAGCTTGTAAAGCAAATAAGGGCTTTCAACTCAAAGCATCAACAACAACATTAGCTTTTCCCGGATGATAATCGATGATCAAATTGTAATCTTTTAGCAGCTCTAACCTTCTACGCTGTCTTAAACTTAATTCTTTTTGTGACATCAAATGTGTCAAGCTTTTGTGATCTATGGAGATGTAACATTTTTCTCTGTACAAATAGTGTCGTCAGGTCTTTAATGCAAACACAATACCTACAAGTTCTAAATCATGAGTTGTGTAGTTTTTCTCGTGCGGTTTCAACTGACGGGAAGCATAAACTACAACTTTGTCTTCTTGCATCAAAACATAGCCTAAACAATTCAGTGAAACATCACTATAAATCACAAATTCCTTGCTAGACTCTGGTTGAATCAACATAGGGGCTTCGGTCAATAATACTTTCAGCTGATCAAAACTTTGCTAACACTTTTCGAACTATTCAAACTTGATATCTTTCTGGAGTACCTTCGTCAATGGTGTGGAAATCATCGAAAACTCTTTTACAAATCTCCGATAATATCCGGCTAGACCCAAGAAACTTCTAATCTCTAAAACATTTCTCAGAGGTTTCTAGTGTACTATAGTTGATATTTTACTCATATCAACTCTAATACTATCTACCAAGGAAACGTATCCCTAAATCCAACTTCTCAGAGCCAGAACTCACACTTGCTAAACTTAGCAAACAACTATTTCTCGCGTAAAGTCTGCAAAATTATTCTCAAATGTTGTACATGCTCAATTTCATCTCGAGAATAGATTAGAATATCATTAATAAATACAACTACAAATCTATCTAGATACGGTCGAAATATTATGTTCATCAAATCCATAAACACAGTAGGTGCAATTGTTAATCCAAATGGCATAACTAAAAATTCATAATGTCCGTACTTGGTTCTAAAAGTAGCCTTCGGCACATCAGACTCTTTAACTCATAACTGATGATATCCAGAATGAAGATCGATCTTTGAAAACACTGTCGTACCTTTCAACTGATCAAACAAATCAGTGATACGTGGCAAAAGATACTTGTTTTTTATTATGACTTTATTAAGCTATCAATAATTGATATATAATCGCATTGATCCACCTTTTTTCTTAACAAACAGTACAGGAGCACCCTAGGGACAAAAACTAGGCTGAACAAATTATTTGTCTACTAATTATTACAACTGTGCTTTCAACTCTTTCAACTCTGTAGGTGTCATTCTATACATAGCTATCGATATGGGAGAAGTTCCCGGTATTAACTCAATAGCAAATTCGACTTCTCTGACTGACGGTAATCCTGGTAACTCTTCTAAAAATACATTCAAGAACTAACAAACAGTTTTAACTGACTTTAATTTCAATTCTAAAGTTCTAGAATCAAATATGTAAGCTAGATACGCTTCACAACCTTTTCTGACATATTTCTGAGCTGACATAGCTGAAATCATATTAGTTGTACCATCAAATCTATTAGATTCAATCTGGACTATGTCACCACTCTGACATTTCAATAAAATTTACTTTCATCTACAATTTACAACAGCATCGTGCAGAGTCAACAAATCCATACCAAGAATTACATCGAACTCATCAAATGGTAATAGCATCAAATCAGCTGAAAAGTTGCAATACCGAATGAACAAAGGACAGTCTCTACAAACTTTATCAACTAACACATACTGATTTAAAGGATTCGTTACTTTGATCACAAATTCAGTTGAGTAATAAGGTATTTTCTTATCCGACACTAAGGTTGTGCATATATATGAGTGTGTTGACCCCGGGTCAACTAAAGCATTAACATTAGTATAAAAGATAAAAAATGTACCGGTAATCACATCAGGTGTCGAAGCTTACTCATGAGATCGAATTGCATAAACCTTAGCTGGTGCCCAAGCCTCAGATCTAACTATAGAAACTTTTGTTCCACTCCGACTATTCCTCGCATTACCACTATTTCTGGATAGCCTTCCTCTCGCAGCAGTGTTACTTGGATGAGTATTCTAATTTTTCTCTCTATCAGATCTTTTAGGGCAATCTCTATTAGAAGTAGCCTAAGGTCTCGTATGTGAATGTTGCTTCCCTTTATCTCATCTCACAAATCCCACTAAAGTTGAGGCACGACTATGAAATTTCTTTAATTTATTCGATAGAGATGAAAATGATTTTCCTATAGGTTGTTTACCAATGTCACGAGCCTCATAATTTTCCTTTCTTTTAGCTTTACTAAGTTCTTCAGCTTTATGTGCTCAATCTATCGAAACCACGAATTCATTCAATTCTAGAATCCCAACTAATAGTTTGGTATCTTTGTTTAAACCATCTTCAAATCGAGTGCACATAATAGCTTCTGATGGTATACATTCTCAAGCATACTTGCTAAGTTGCACAAACTCTCTTTCATATACTACGACAGATCTACGGCATTGCTTCAACTCTAAGAACTCTTTTCTTTTCTTATCAAGGTATCTCTGACTGATGTATTTCTTTTTAAATTCAGTTTGGAAGAAATCCAACTTAACGCGATCTTTTAGTATTACCGTAATCAAAGTATTCCGCCACTAATACGCCGAGTCTTTTAGCAATGATATCACACATTTCAAACTATTAGTAGGAGAGAAAGACAATTCATCAAAAACTCTGATAATATTCTTTGACTAGAACTCAGCCCTTTTTGGATCATCTTCTGTAGTATCGTGAAACTCTTCAACCCCATACTTACGAATTTTATCAACTGGAGGTCTATTCATTCGTACAAATTCTAAACCTTGAGCAATATTGGGGATATGTTGGGGTACGAGAGGGGGTGGAGATTGTTGAGCCATAGGGTTCATTCTAACAAAATCAGAAAACCACTAAGACATCATTTTGAAGAAGGCTTCTTTAGCCTTACTTCTTCGGCCCTTAGCTACGGGCCCACTACTAGCTGCTCCATGAACGGAGGCTTGGACATTACTATCAACCCATCGGAATCAACTCGGTTGGATGACACTTTTTCTCTATATGAAAACATAATTAAATTTGAGTTAGAAGATATCACACTATCACAGGTTATATAATGGCATGTATTTCTAAACTCTATACTTGCTACATTTAGTCCAATAATTGACTAAATCGTAACTCTGATACCACTAAATGTAACACTCCTAACCTATCGCCATCATCAAATTAGGGTTATAGAGTATTACCGAACAATCAAAACATCAATTAAAATTATATCATTTAATAAATTAATCTTATTGAAAAACCTATCAAACACATGCACTTGTTCCCTAAATCAAGCCTTCGATGCCCTACAAATAGCTTAGACGTAATTCGGGACTAATTTGAAACAAAATAGAATACTTAAGAAAAAAATGAAAAATTTGAAAACAGGAGTTACACAACCGTGTGGCCAGGTCGTGTGACATAGCCCATGTCATGTAGCAATCGAACAAAGGGACACACAGTCGTGTCCCAGCTTGTGTCACCACCCGTGTAACTTTTTGAGTCGGGTCAGACGGCCGTCGCAGGTCATATGCCAGACTGTAAACTTTGTGACTTACACAACACGATCGTGTCGCAGGCTGTGTGTTAGGCCGTGTATCTCACTGACTTAATGTACTAGAAGTTTATAAATGACACACGACTGTGTAGCCAGGTCATGTGATAGCCCGTATCCCAGGCTGTGTGATCCATATTTTTACCTTAAAAATAAGCAATTTCAAGGCTAAAACACAACTAACAATCCATCCAATTTGTGCATACATTCAATTGACCCCAACATCATTCAAACACTCATAAGCATACCATTTCAAGCATCATATTTCATCTAAACAATATGCCATTCAAAGGCACCACATTTATACCAAAAAATCACTAACCAAAACAAGTCAATATGGTCATATTCCAGGCACAAAACCTAGTTCCTTAACTATCAATTAACATCACATAAAATCATTTGCATATCACCACACACATATCAACAATGATCATGCATTTCAAGTACCTAAAAGTGGCCAAAATGACATAACTTGGTAAGGCATTAAAGTCCATCAAACCAAACATAAGATTCAAAGCATATGCATACCAAAATATTCATTACACATTGAAGCAATACCATTACAAAAGTTCCTATACATGCCATATATAACATTGGCCAAAATACTCAAAAAATACCAAAATGGTTGCTGGCTAGTGTGATTGATTCCTGACAAGCTTCCAACCGATCGTGCTTCTAATATCTATATATCACAGGAAGTAACTATGTAAGTAACTAGTACTTAGTAAGCTCGTATAAACTCAAACCTAACTTACCATTTCTTTAATACAAACTACAAAACAAGCATAATATCATTACCGGGACCATAGCTTAGTAAAATCCTATATAAGCACCATCAAACTCACAAGTTAGTAGGCTCATCTATGATACATGTGAATTCAACCATAATATAAGTAAATTTTCATATACACATCATTTATTACATTAGCCTTTCCATAGATCATGATTCAATATTCCATTTTATACTTATAATTTCATTCCGTTACTTACCCGATGAACCGTCTAGAATCACATCGAATACTCGAGAATGTTCACACATAATGTGTCTTTCCATATAACTATAAAATTTCCTTTACAATAGTCCTCACACGAGCTATGGGTTAGAATGTTAGCTACACAATGATACTCACACGAGCTGTGGAGAATCCGCAGCAAATGCAGGACGTCAGCCATCGCTAGGACATTCAAAGCTAGCACCCAAAACATGAAATCTCTAATGACATTCCATTCGTATCCTAAGAATTCTTAAGGTTCAAATAAGATTTGTTATTTGTTAATTATTCATACATAGATGCATATACAATTTCAAATCCGTATATATTAACACAACATAGTAAATAATTACTGTAGTTAACATTAATACGATTATAATTCATACGAACTTACCTCGACAACTATGGTCGTATAAGTAGAATTGTAACAAATCTAAAGCTTTTGATTTCCCTCGACTTAAGTCTAGTTGTTGTTTGTCTTGATCTAAATAGATAATTTCATTCAATTAAGTACTTCAAGTATTCAATTCAATCCATAATTCATATTTGAGTAAAATTATAAAATTACCCCTAATATTTTAACTTTTTCACAATTTAGTTCTTAAGTTCATAACTTGGATATTGATCATTTTAACCTAAATCCATATTAAGCTAAGCTACAAGGGACCTTGAACAACCCATAATTACCAACAATTCACAACAAAACCCATTGATTTACACTTTCAACAATTTAATCCCTATTTCAAAATTCATCAAACATCACTTAACAAAATAAGTTTGTTTACGAACCAAGAATAATAATCTAACAAATAACTTCAAAACCTATTGAAAAACAACAATGGCAAGTCCCTCAACCTTTAACAGTTTTGCAAATTAACCCCCAGGCTAGCTAGATTAAGCTAAAACGAACTCAAAAACATAAAAATCATTAAAAACAAGACACAAAATCATACCATGCAAGAAGAAAGCCATATCGAAGCTCTCCCCCCTTCAATGGAAAATTTTGGTTCAAAATAGGAAAAGAAATAAAGAAGATGATGAATTTGTTTCATATTTTCTTTACTTATTTTTTTCTTGTAATTACTAAATTACTACTTTATCCTTATCATTAGTCAAAAATTTCAATAAAACCTATCAATAAAACTCTATACTTCCCCAATTGGCGCCCAGTATTATACTCCCTCTCCAGGAGAGGTCCAAACCTTCTTCTCCTGGAGGAAACATATTGGCACGAGTCAGTATCCCTTCGCTTTCTTTGCTTTCTAACAAAGAAAGGATAAACAAAGAAAGGAGTTCGTTTATCCTTCCTCCCCTTCTTTTAACGTTCACAAGCCCACTCTCTCGAGCTATCGAGTTCCTTCTCCATGTTGTTAGTGGGGTGTGGCTGTAACACCCCTAACCCGTATTTGTCACTGGATTAGGGTTTTAAGGCATTACCAAAAATAGTAAGATTTAGGACAATCATTAAACACCTTTTATGCACCAAAGAATAGCGATACCTTTTTAACATTATCAAACTTCACTATCCACAAATCAAATATTTAAAAAAAAAAATTCGCCAGCTTGAATCATGGTTTCAATTCAAATCAATCATATCTTACTAATCATAGTTCATAAATTAGCACTTTTCAAAATTTCCAAATAATACAATTCACACTTACATCAAAACAATTAAACATATTCCATAATAACTCAATTCGAACCAAAATGTATACAACTTAAAGTTCAATCATATAGGCAACATTAGTAACATTATCGTATAGTTGTATATACCTTTAATGTCATTTGCTTTCTTAATATGCCTATAAACTAATAAATACATAACAACTCAAATCAACATATGCACAAGTTATAAACCCAATGATCTATTACTCACCTTCCATTAACCAAGCATATAAACAACTTTGTTAGCAAGTACAAGACTAAACGTATCAAATTGGACAGCATATATTTATATGCATTACTGATTTATGTGCAAATTACCTACCACATCTTTAATCATTTTCAAACATCAAGACATTTCATAACATCTATCCGTATGCACAAAACAACTAAACCATATACTTTGCCATTTAATTAATCACTTGACTAATTGATTTAAACCATTATTATATATAACCAATGCATAACTGAATGCACAAGCACATTATAACCCATTTTGTAGCAATCCCATAAAACCAAATATGCACATATTATTATACATCAACCACCGAACTTAGTTAACATTCCATCAAGATTATATCCCATGGAACATACCTTACAACAATTTAAATCATAATTAAATACACTTAAATATTATCCATCACATGAAATTCACTCATTATCCTTACCTATTTCACTTAAGTTAAATTATAACAAATCACCATGGTTAAGAATACCAAGCATATCACACTTATATACTTAACATGAAGTTATGCCACTGCCGAACATGCATAAACATAAAATCCATTTTAGGCCATTATAACCATAAGCATAAAAACCAAGCTTAATCAAAAAGAGGCAAGCCATTTTCGCATAGCTTTTAATTACATAACCCAAAATAAATATTTTTATCTAGACTATACATGCCAAAAGCTCAAAATCAACATAGCAAAATACCGAAGAACAGTCGATAGTGTGATAGACTTTGCTAACGATCCCCGAGCTCGTAACGTGACTTCACAATCTATAAAACAAAGGTAAACAAAAAAAAACACACATTAAGCTATTTAAGCTTAGTAAGTCAAAATTAGGTTATTACAACTCTCCCCCCTTAGGGATTTTCGTCCCCAAAAATATTATTGGTGAATAGGTTCGAATAACGCTCTTTCATTGTATCCTTTGGTTCCCAAGTTGCTTCTTCAACTCTGTGTTTATTCCACAGTACTTTAACTAACAGAATTTTCTTATTTTGCAATTCTTTAACCTCGCAAGCCAGAATGCGAATCGGTTCTTCTTCATATGTCATATCAATCTTAATCTCAATCTCGGTCAGACTAATTACATGTGAAGGATCGGATCGGTATCTACGGAGCATCGAAACATGGAATACATTGTGAATCTTTTCTAGTTCAGGTGGTAACAGTAGTCTATAAGCAACCGGCCCGATACGCTCTATAATCTCATACGGTCCAATGAATCTCAGACTCAATTTCCCTTTACGATCGAATCTAAGTATTTTCTTCCACGATGATACCTTTAAAAAGACTTTATCTCCGATCTGAAACTCTATATCTTTTCTTTTCAAGTCTGCATATGATTTCTGACGATCCGATGTTGTTTTCACACTATCGCGTATCACTTTCACTTTTTGAATGCAACATCTCAACATATCCTCGAGTATCTGAATGATTCATTCGGATTGACCATCTGTTTGCAAATGGAAAGCTGTGCTAAAATGTAGTCTTGTACCTAAAGCATCTTGCAGTTTCTTCTAAAACCGCGATGTGAACCTCGGGTCTCTGTCCGAAACAATAGAAATAGGCACACCATGCAACCTCACAATCTGAGAAACATATAATTCAGCCAGCTTATCAAGAAAATAATTTGTATGAACCGGAATAAAGTGTGCTAATTTAGTCAATCTATCCACAATAACCAAGATTGCATCTTTCTTGCTCGGTGCCAACGATAAACCAGATACAAAATCCATCGTAACTCTATCCCACTTCCACTCGGGTATCATAATCGGCTGAAGAAACCCAGAGGTACCTGATGCTCGGCTTTCACTTGTTGACAGACTAAACATTTCGAAACAAAGTCAGAAATATCTCGTTTCATGCCATACCACCAGTAAAGCTGCTTCAGATCATTATACATTTTTGTACTAGCCGGGTGAACAGATAACCAACTACTATGAGCTTTGTTCAAAATCATCTGAATCAACTCTAAATTCCTCGGAACATATATTCAATTTCTAAACCTCAAACAATCATTGGTATCAACTCGAAACTCTATTTCAACACTCGACTCACATTGAGCTCGCTTTGCTAACAAATCATTATCAATTTTCTGGGCATCACAAATTTGTTGAACAAATAACGGTCTTACTTTTAATTTAGCAATTATCAAACCATCATTAAACATAGTCATATGCGCATTCATTGCTCACAAAGCAAACAATGATTTTTGACTTAAAGCATCAGCAACAAAATTAGCCTTTCCCGGATGATAGTAAATTATAAGCTCGTAGTCTTTTAACAACTCTAACCATCGAAGTTGTCTCAAATTCAGATCTTTCTGAGTCATCAAATATTTTAGGCTTTTGTGATCAGAATAAACATGACATCTCTCACCAAACAGGTAGTAGCGCCATATTTTTAATGCAAACACAATAGCTGCCAATTCCAGATCGTGTGTTGGATAGTTCTTTTCGTGCGACTTTAGCTGTCTCGAGGCATAAGCTATGACCTTGCCTTCCTGTATCAAAAAACAACCCAGACCACTCAAAGATGCATCACTGTAAATGAAAAATTCTTTACCCGATCTTGGCTAAACTAATACCAGAGCTTCTGTCAAAAGAGCTTTCAACTAATTAAAACTTTTCTGACACTTTTCTGACCACTCGAACTTAACATCTTTCTGTAACAACTTCGTCATCGGTGTTACGATCATAGATAAATCTTTCATTAACCGTCTATAGTAACTAGCAAGTCCCAGAAAACTCCAAACTTCAAAGACATTTCTCGAAGGTTTCAAATCAAGTATAGCTAAAATTTTACTCGGATCAACCCGAATACCCGATGCTGATACAACATGGCCCAGAAAACTGACTTCTCGTAATAAGAACTCACATTTACTGAACTTTACATACAACTGTTTATCTCGAAAAATCTGTAACACAAGTCTCAAATGTTCGGCATGCTCGGTTTCATCACGGGAATAAATCAAAATGTCATCTATGAATACTACCACAAACCGATCCAGATACTGTCTGAAGATCTGATTCATCAAATCCATGAAAATATAGGTGCATTAGTAAGTCCGTAAGGCATAACCAAAAACTCATAGTGTCCGTACCTCATTCAGAAAGCAGTCTTTGGCACATTAGAGTCTTTAACTCGCAACTGATAGTAGCCTGATCTTAGATTTATCTTCGAAAACACAGTAGCCTCTTTCAACTGATCGAATAAATCATCAATCCGTGGCAACGGATACTTATTCTTTACAGTCACCTTATTGAGCTATTTGTAGTCAATACACATTCTCATAGTTCCTCTATCTGTCAACTCTTGCAACTGAGCTTTCAATTATTTTAATTCGGCCGGTGCCATTCTGTATGGAGCTATCAAAATCGGAGTCATCCTTGGCACTAACTCAATCCTAAACTCTACCTCTCATATCGGTGACAAACCCGACAGTTCTTCAGGAAATGCATCCGAATATTTGCACACAACTAGTACTGATTCAATCTTCTTTTCGGTTACTTTACTATCAAGTACATATGCAAAGGAAGCTTCGCAACCCTTTCTCACATATTTCTGAGCTAACATCGAGTATATCACATCCGGTAACCCATTCAGATCATTAGATTCAATCCGAATAATCTCATCATTCTGACTCTGCAACTTAATAGTCTTTCCTTTACAGTTTACAACAATATCATACATGGTTAACCAGTCCATACCAAAAATTATATCAAACATATCGAATAGTAATAACATCAAATCGGACGAACATAATGAATCTCGAATCATCAACGGACAATTCTTACACACATTAAACATGAAATAAAGCTTCCTGGCTTAATATACATTCGGATGTTGTCGGACGATATAATTGACTATTCGATAACTTTCGATTTCCCTCGATCTAATTCTGTTTCTTTCTTTCTTGATCTAAATAAATTCAAATTTAACTAATTTCATCACACATTCATTAAATTTAATCCAAAAACACATAAATGGGCAAATTACCATTCTGCCCCTAATATTTTATACTTTTTGCAATTTAGTCCCTATTGCATAAAACACAAAATACACAAAATTTGCATATACCACAGCTAGGTTGAATCTTCCTATAGTCCATCTAAGTCCACACATTTTATTTATTTCACATTTTAGTCTCTAAAAATATTATTTTTCAATTTAGCCCTAATTACTCAATTTCATCAAAAATTTCAATACAAAACATATTAATCTAAAATATATCTTTCATTATTCATCATCAAACATTAGAAAACACAATTATTCATTAATGGCATAACTCAAAATATTCATCAAAATAAAAAATTCAAGCATGGGTAAGATAATATTTGAAACAACGATCTCAAAAACATAAAAATCATCAAAAACCGAACAAAATCCATACCTTAATCAAAACTTGAAAG
>CM025245.1:34204988-34229615 GCA_013677275.1 Gossypium schwendimanii
TGAATTTGTGAAACTTATGATATTTGATGCCTTGATGGTTGGTGTGCTTTTGGCACTTTGATGTTTAAAGGTTGGTGTTTATAAGATCAAATTGATGCTTGGTTATATGGCCAAAGTGGTAAGAGTTGGCATGTTTGCAAAGTGATTTCTTTAAACCGAGTCGTAAATAATTTTATAAATATATACGGGGTGTAATGTGGTATTAAATTTTCATTGAAAAAATTTAACGTTTTGATAGTTAATTAGTTAAAAAGGACTAAACCGTAAAAAGTCTAAAATTTTAATTCTACTAGCTAAAGATGTTTAATTGCTATGGAAAATTAAATTTATGGACTAATATAGTAAATATACCATATTATATATACGAGTGGGCGGTTGGATTTGTCTTATTATGAAAATATATATGTTTTATTAATTAAAATAAAACAAATTATAAGGTAATAAAAAAAAAAAAGAAATCATCTTTTTCTTTTCAATGTTTAGTCGAAATTGAGAAAGAAGAAAACCATTGTTAGATTTTGAAGCTTTGGCCAAGCTTCCATGTATGCATGTAAGTCCATTTTAGTCCTATTTTTAATAATTTTTTATGTTTTTTATATCGTTGCAACTAGGTCTAGCTAGCCCATACCTTCGATTTTCAAACTGTTAAAGATTTTGATTGTTTTCATTGATGAACCTTGTGATTTTAGATGTTAAATGATGAATTTTAGATATTAGTTATTATTTAAAAGTATTTTATTAAGTGATTTTTGATGAATTTATTGATTAGGGACTAAATTGTTAAAATAATAAAAGTACAAGGATTTGATGTGAAATTATTGCAATAATGGGCTGTATTAGATGCCATGAATATTTGGCTCGGCTCAATTTTTGGTAAAATGGTTAATTTGCATGTTTTAGGCTCAAGGACTAAATTGAATAAAAGTAAAACTTTAGGGACAATTTTGTAAAAATTTCAAAAATGACTAAATTGCATAAAATATATCATTTTACTATCTAAGTTAATAGATTGAATGAAATTATTAATTTAGATCAAGATCAGGTGGAAAATCGAGGAGAATAAAAATTACCAAAATGCCCTTATACTTTGATATTTCTACAATTTTGCCAGGTAAGTTCGTATGAATTATATTATGCATAATGTTGATTAAATTTAATGTTAATATATGATTTTATTGAAAATGAATAAATATATATGTTATTATACAATTTATTATGTTATGAAACGACGTAAATTCAATGACGTACAACGATTATCGAGCCAGTTTGAACCTTAGGAATTCACAGTATACAAATGACATGTCATTAGGGTTTGCATATTTTTGGGTGCTGGTCTTGAATGTCCTACCGATGGCTGAGGTCTGACACGTGTTGCGGATATCCACAACTCGTGTAAGCAGCATCGTGTAGCTTACATTTTGACCCATAGCTCTGTGAGCAGGCCCATTTCACAGCTCGTGTAAGCATACTTACTCACAACTTGTGTGAGCATATATGTAAATTAATTAACAAACTATGGTTATATGTTAGCAAACTTCGTGTGAGCTATCTCGCATATTCAATGGTATTTTATTTGGTTCAATGGGCATGAATTTACAAGGAATGATAAGTGTTCTATATGAACCATGACTTGTATATATGAAAGACTTTGAAATGGTGAGTTACATGGAAATATTTTATGTTGAGATGGATGAATCCAATTGATTTTCGGTCTCACCATTGATTTTCATGGTTAATTCATTTTTTTCTAAATCAATAGTGGACTTTAAGGTGGCTAGAAAAAGTCTACCTAGCAGTATTGGTATTTCTCGACCTTCCACAAAATCTAGGACCACAAATCAACTGGGATGATAAAGCTATGCAATTTGATTAACAAATATTCCAATACTCCTTTCGGATACACTAAGGATCTGCTGGCCAACTATACTGCTCTCTAGGTATTTTTTAGGTAAATGCATTAAATTAAATTAATTCTAGCTCCTAGGTCACATAGAGCTCCATTAAAATGAATGATTCCTATCTCTATGGGAATAGTAAAACTTTCTAGGTCTTTCAATTTGGGGAACCTATCTCAAAATAATAGCACTACAGGAAGTGCTTATATCAACTTGTTCACCTACCTTCATTTTTCTACGCTTAAACATAATTTCTTCTAAGAACTTAGCATGTTTAGGAAATTTCTCAATTTATTCAATCAAAGGTAGATTAACATTTAACGTTTTGAACAACTTTAGAAAACTTACAAACTTGTCTTCATCCTGCTTTTCCTTCTCTTCTAGTCTTAAAGGCAGTGGTATTTTTGCAACAACAGAATCTTTAATCATTTCTATCTTTGTCTCAACTGTCGATGCAACTACTTCCTCTGGTTCAAGTTCATTGTTAGCTTCTAGGAGCTTCTTAAAGATCATTAGTATTGTTCGTATGCATCTCTTTTTTAGAACACCGGTACACCCCATGGCACAACAAAAAAAATAATTTTTTTGCTCACATCCAGGGATCTATGTGTAAGGAATGTATCGGGGTGAGAAGGGTATGAGCTTACCTTTAATCATCTGGAAAACCAAAGATAACTGTTGTGAAACTGATTACACAATCGTATGTTGATTCCAAGCCACTACGAAAAGTTTCGGCCTCTACATAATCCACCCGGTGTGACAATGAACAGCCATAACACTCTTAAACTTTTCAGTGAGAAAAATCTATTTGATGGCTGCTAGACCACATTCTTTATATTTTGGGTATATTAGGTTTTTCTTAAGAACCCTGTATTTTTTACTTCGAGAATACCAACTAAAAAATTTAATTCTGTAATAAATTTAATTCTGTTATAAATTGAATTCATGAGATAGCTTAAAAAATAATACCAACTACCTTTGGATTCTGTTCGTATCAACCACAGGATGAGACCCTATAGGTTCTTGTAACATTGGTAATAATATAGAACGATTCTAATATTACAAACAATGAGTGTCATCTAGTAATGCATCATTGCTACCTAAGTTACAATAAGTCAAGATTCAACATAACCTCTCTTTGATTAACCCTTAATGTATTAAATCCTTTGTCCTTTATATCTAGAATGGAAAAAAGTCATGGAATAGTCACACTTGCGTAGTCCATCTAATGTTTCTTGATATCTTGAGTAGACTATGATAAACAAATAAGTATGATAACTCATATCAACTTATTCAACCATGACCATGCATTTTTAGTCTCACTCAATCAAGTCGCCTAAGATATTGCTCCCATGATTTAGGGGGGACAAATCCTATATTGATCAACCATATCCCACTATATAGGTTGTGGTATATCCAACATCAGCCTTAATAGAACAACCAGTTATGGTGGACGTTTGACTATATCAAAATATACGACTCACGATGTTGGGATAATGATGATCTCAAGTCTGAGGATCGTATACATAGTAATCACTATGAGTAATGTTGTGACTATTACATAATAATCCAAGAAACATACTCATAGCGAGTCAAACCAATATGTTGTTCTTTAACACACATACTCAAATATTGATTTTGTAACAGCCCGATTTAGGGCCTAATCGTAATAGTGGTTTTGGGACCACAAATTTGATAAAGGAAAATATTATTATCATTATATTTTTATGGTCTACAATTTCACGGAAAGATTTCTTGAAAATTTCATTCGAAAATTTTGACGTTTGAGCACTTAAGTTAGCCAAAAGGACTAAATTGTAAAAAGTGCAAAAGTTGAGTTTTACATGTTAAAGGTACCTAATTGTTATGAAATTATAAATTGGGGGTCCTTATACGGTAATTAGACCATTGGTTAGTTGGTGGACAAAAATGAACATGAGATAGTGAAATAGAATTTTTTTAATTAGGGGCATTTTAGTCATTTAGTATTTAAATGAATTAAAAAGGGAAAATAAGGCCAAAATGTGTTCATACTTCTTCAACCTTGGCCAAATTTCATAAGTCCTCCATAGCTAGGGTTTTGGCCACTTTCAAGCTTAATTATCTAGAAAGACGCGGAATCAACCTTGATCGGGGAAAGGAAAAGATTGTGGACTGAATTACAAAATTACTATATTTTGCACCGATGTAAGTTTGTATGTGAATAATACATTGTTTTTATTTATTTATTTATATTTTAATACCTTGATGAATTATGGTTGAATATAGAATCATTATTTGATGTAGATTATGAATTGTGGCTGTGTACCTAGATGAAATATGGATGATTATAGAATAATTATTTGATGTAGATTACGAGATGTGGTTGAATTGGGATAAGTTGGTAAAATGTTGTGAAGTAAAGGTTCCTGGTTGAACACTCGGATTAGACTGGATATCCTTGAATATAAAGGTGGTTGCTAAATGCTTATTCCACCGGATATCCATGTAAGTAAGGTGGTTGCTAAGTGTTGATTCCATCGGATATCCATTTAAGTAAGGTGGTTGCTAATTGCTGATTCCATCGGATAACCTTGAATATAAAGGTGGTTGCTAAGTGCTGATTCCACGTGTAATTATTATTATTCCAAAGTGTTCATCAGGAAATTTACTAAGTGAAAACACATGAGATTATGTAACGATTAAGTGTAGTTGAATAATGAATATATATATATATATGGAATTGAATTGAATATTGACTTCAAAATGGAAAAGTGAATTTTGAATTGAATAGTGATTAAAAGTGCGAAAGTGAAATTATGAAAAAGTAGAATTAGCAACAAAACAGTTTTGGACAGTAGCAGTTGTGTAACTTTGAAAAATCACAAAAAATGGTTGAAATTGAATTAGAGAGTGAATAAGATATTAAATGAAAGCTTAATGAGTCTATTTTTATATAAAAGAAACATAAAAAGCAAAAGACTTATATATTTTAAGATATTTTAATCTTAGTGAGACAGGGTCGGATTGATTTTGGAATCCCCTGTTCTGATTTTGGAAAATCATTAAAAATTATAAAAAAATAATTATGAGTTATAATTTATATGCTTAGAATCCTTAATTAGTCTATTTTCAAAATAAACAAACAAAAATAGCATTCAAATTCAGTACAATGAGCTAATTTATTTTTAGTGAAGAGAGGTTGGAACTGTCAACAGTGAAATAGGGACAAATTTAAAGAGTAAAATGTATTAATTGGATGAACAAAAAAATCTAAAAATTGTATGGTTAGAATTTATGTGAGTCTAGTTTCAGGAAAAAATTATGAATCTTAATTTGGAATTCCGTAGCTTTAGATAAAAATAATGTAGTGACTATGACTCGAAAAGACAGCTGATCTGAATTTGAATCAATGGTGAATTTAAGTGCACTTGTGATTGTATTATTAGGAAAGTATGATGGTGATTTGTTATTTATTTACGTAGTTACTTACTAAGCTATATGCTTACGCTCCTTTCTTTTTCTTTATTTATAGTGTTACAAATCTAGCTCGGGATTCGAAGATCGTCAGAGATCAAATCACACTATCAACTTTCTTTGGGTATTTTAAAAATGTTATTTTTGGAATTATGGCATGTATAGAAAACTTAGTTATTTTGTTATGTATCATAACTATTTTGGCCTTTTTTATTTGATACTTCATTTTGTATAAGGCCATCAATATTAGTTATTAATAGTTAAATTCTATGTGTATGAAAATGTTATATTATGCTAATAAGTCTAATATAAGTATGGAAATGTTTGGATGAAATTTCAAGTCTCGGTTTAAAATGATTGATTATGAAAAGTCCGGTAATGCCTCGTATCCTATCCTAGCATCTGACACGGGTAAGGTGTGTTACAGATTTTGATATCCCATGTCAATGACAACACTTTGTCATCAATACATTACACGTTAGTCTTAATGCATTATTGTTGTCCAAGCCCACATTAATACTCGACGAAGGACATTTTAAGAATATTCATATTATTCTTAGGAAATTATTATAAAACAATATATTTATATACACATAAAAGAAACTAAAATAATAATGACAATGTCTTATATTAATAAACGGGGTAAAACAAGTATGTTATTACAATCATCTCATGATTTGTCTTTAGGCATACTCTAACACTCTTGAGTTAGGATCTCTGGGCTACTCAATACTTTACCCAAGTGAAGCGTTATTGCTTTTACGTTCTCCCTCCCTTCTCTACGAGGATTATTTTCGGTATTGCTGGGAATACTTGTGCCAATTTTTCTTTTTATATCCCCCATCATGCTTATCTGATCTTCAAGTTTAGTCAATGCTCTTGTTGAATTGGTACACTTAGACTACACCTGCTTCACATCCCTTCTCATTGATTGCATCTCCCCCTTGATTCTATCTATATGTTGACCACATATAGTATGGTCATTCGGGTTGGCCCTTTCTTGTGGTTTCTATAAATAAGGAGGTTGATAGTTAGAATTTTTAACTTAGTTCGAGCTATTACCTCCTCCTTGGTTTCTCCCCATCTCAAGTTTGGGTGATCTCTCTATTCGGGATTGTATGTATTCGAATAGGGATTTCCACCCCTATTTACGATGTAGTTCACATCCTTGGTAGGATTATTAATATAGTGGAAGAGCAGTTTGTCTGCTCCATAAACAAATGGCTCACTTTTCATGGCCTCTATTCAATTGATTCAGTCCATTAGTTTTTGGCTCCACAAATGGCTCACTTTCCATGACAACCTTCATCGTAGATAGTTTTTGGCCATATATGTATCGTTTAGTGGCCCAGTAGTAGGAATTCATCATTATACTTTCTATTAATTCGTACGCATCCTCGTACATTCTGTTCATCAAGGTTCCTCTGCTGCTCCATCTAATCTTGACCTCGAATGCACATACAGCCTATTGTAAAAATTTTGTAGTTATTGCCACTCAGGCAATCTGTCCTGTGGGCACTCAGAAAATTAATTTCATAACTATAACCTAAAAATTTCCTAATTATTCTATTAATATGCAAAAATTAAAACTAATATAGTCACATTGCCTCCAGGGCAACGGTGCCAACAACTTGACCACCTCCGGACAAACCAACGTCCAAACTAGAAATCCTGCACAAAAGATGTGGAAAGTGGAATCTACAAGTATACGGTTCAGATTTTAATACAATTACAATGGAGTAGGAAAGTACTACGAGCATCATACCCAAGGGAGGCGAGCACTTAAATTAATTCTAGTCTAAGCATAAATAGATCTAATTAATACTTTAATCAAATTATAGTATAAGGATTACAATGAAGGTTTTTGATAAATTATACTAAAAAAAATAAGTAAATAAAGTAAAAGTACATAAAAGAAAAGCAAGAAATCAAATAAAAAAATATGTATCAAATATTTAGTCAATAAGAACTACTTATCTTCCGACCTCACAATCTAAACTGATTCAGGATTAAGGTGTTCACGGATAGACAATACCAAATTTGGGTTAATTCTCACCTTGATGACTTCCTAGGGTTGTCAGGCCTAGGGTTTAGATTCTTCCTTTCCTGAAGCTGATCCATTAAGAAATCCCTACAGAACAGTTAATTATTCATACCTTCACTCGCTAATCCCCCACAAGAGTATTAGTTCCTCATAGATCTAGTAAACAATAAAAACTTGAATGAAAGAATGAACATAAAGGACAATTTCAAGAATAAAGTTTAGAAGAAGCTTGGTTTTTATTTAAGTGCAGAATCTTAACAGAGTTTCATATTAATTCCATAATCTGATTTATTCACAAAAGTAAATAACAATAACGAGAATAAAATCTAAAATCTAAGAAACGGGAAAAAAACTAAAGACTAAACCTAAAGAGACAAGTATACAATATGAATGGTGGTTTTAATATATACTAAATGAACCTATTTATAGAAGTTAAGGTAGCTGTCATCCTTAACCCTAGATTAGTTGTCGTCCTCGTGTTTAATGTTTGATTGTGTGGACAAAAATGTCCCTGGCTCATAATTATTTCTCTTACAAAGGTGATGCGCGACACACCAGGTCCTATGGCACGACAACAAGGGCAGTATGCTTAGCTTCAAGGTGTCTTCAAGGGTATGTCATGACATCCTCAGGCTATGTCACAAAATTGAAGGCAGTCTTGAAATTATTCTATTATGTTCCATATGTTGCAACATCGCATGCTCCTTGTTGTAACCTAGTGACCAATATTAAGTTAATACGCCTTCTAATGGTCTCTTTCACACTCAAAAGTATATTAGCTCACCCGTAGGCCTCATTCAGCCCCTAAGGTCAATAAAATACTCAAATTACACACTTTATTAAACTTAGATAAACTTACTAAAATTTAATTTGAAGGCAACTAAAATGCTTATGTTCAAGCTCCTAAAGTGCGAAAACTAGTTTAATCTGCTACACCGAATTACAACAAATCAGTGATGTATGGCATTATTGTAGAAAATGGTTTAATTCTCCCTCTGCTACACATCTTTGTAGCAACTGATCGACACATTACAAAAAACATACGGATCTTCCAATAAAATTTTTTTATTCATGCATTATCATCTTCTTTTGTTATCATGATACCTGCGGTGGAAAGACACCTTTAGCAATGTAATTGACATAATCTGTATACCATGGTTTGTTGTTATTTTTGGACCTCGTTTGATGGATGTCTACCCTAAATAACTATTTGTCTATAAAAATCTCCTTAATTTCTTCAAAAGTCCCATTTTCTAAGTCATTTTCTATTTTGGATAGATGATCTACACTTTGATTTCTGTTCCTTTTCTATCCATTATCCATAAATCAAATTCTTAAAGTAGCAATACACATTTCATCAATCTGGCTTTTTCTTTCTTTCTTTATTTTTCATAAGATATTTCAATGTCGAATGATCAGTGTAAATATGTATTGTGTTTTCCAACAAATAAGGGCAAAATTTTTTGCAAGCGGACAAAATAGCAAGCACTTCTTTCTCAGTTGTAGTGCAATTGCATTGCGCTGATTTAAGTGTCTTACTTGCCTAGTGGATAGCTTTAAATATCTTATTTCTTTTTTGTCCTAAAACTGCTCCCATAGCATAATCTCTAGTGTCACATGTAACAATAGAGGGGTCTAACCAATTAAGAGTAATAATTATAGGTGCAGAGATAAGTTTTTCTTTTATTACCTTGAAGGCTTTGATATACTTATGATCGAATATAAAATGTGTCTCTTTCTAGAATAGTTAATTCAATGGCTTAGAGGTGTACGCAAAGTCTTTTATGAATCTCATGTAGAATTCGATATGACCTTGAAAATTTCGCACTCCTTGAACGGTTGTAGGGTTAGGAAGGTTTTTTATAACATCAATTTTGGCTTTATCTATTTCCAGACCTTTCCTTGATATCTGATGTCCCAGCAGTAACCCCTCTTTCACCATAAAGTGACATTTTTCCCAATTAAGTACTAGATTAGTTTCTTCGCATCTCTATAAGACTTTGTGAAGATTACCTAGACACTCTTGATAAGAGTCTCCGTATACTGAGAAATCATCCAAGAATACATCCAAGCTTTCTTCCAACGTATCAACAAAAATGGCAGTCATACATCTCAGAAAGTTTGTTGGAGCATTACATAGTCCAACTGACATTCGTTTAAAGGTATACGTGCCAAAGGGACACATAAAGGTAATTTTTTCTTGGTCGTTAGGTTGTATTGGAATTTGATGATATTTAGAATACCCATCAAGGAAACAATAGTATTCTTTTCCAACTAATCTATCAAGCATTTGATCAATAAAAGGCAATGGGAAATAATCCTTTTTTGTTGCGTCATTTAATTTTCTGTAGCTGATGCAAACCCTCCAACCAGTGACTATTCTTGTTGCAATTAACTCATTCTTATCGTTCTCAACTACCATTAGTCCTCTTTTATTTGGAATGTATTGCTTAGGGCTAATGCATTTACTATCAAAAATTGCATAAACAATACATGAGTCTAGCCATTTAAGCAATTCTTTCTTTGCCACCTCTTCTATAGTTGGGTTAAGCTTACATTGTGCATCTACCACAAGGTTTTTTCCTTCTTCTAATCTGATCTTGTGTTGACATAATGCATTATTAATCCCTTTCACATCAACGATCGTCCATATTACGGCTTTTTTATGTGTTTTCAAAACACTCAACAGAGCCTTCTCATACTCTAAACTTAGCCCGACAACTATAATCACAAGTAATGTATTATGATCCCCCAATTACCCATACTTTAAATGCTCTGCTAATGGTTTTAACACCAACTCGGGAGATTAACAATGGAAGGTGCCATCTTTGTTGAGTTCAGAATAATTTGTTCCAGTTGCCCTTTACTTTTCCTCTACAAATCAAGTTGGAGAGCTATCTGGTCATTCTCTTGTTCGGTATAGTCCCATTTCTCTTCTTCTGATTCATATTTGTCCTGCTCAGCTGACTTCACAATGATTGATTCTAGTCTATTGCACTTTTGCTTTTCAAGTTTAGCTTTAATAGCCCCCCAGTTTCTAGTTTTCGGCGTGCCCCCTAGGTATATTCATTTTTGGTAGATTTTTCTAGTATTTCCATGACCTCTTTTCTTGTTTTCTTCCAAATACTTCCCCTAGTCATGATGTCAAACTTGCATCTTTTCTGGCTATCCAATCCAGTATAGAAATGTTGAATTTGAACCACAAAATGTATACCTCCACCCAGTACTAATATGAAGATTCGTTTTAACCCTTTCTCATGCTTGCCCTAATGTTTTAGTGATGTCCTGATTGAATTAAAATAATTTCTTATAAATACTGAGTAACTTAGTCACAGGCAAGACCCGAGAAAGAAATAATTGCAAAAATTTAGTCCATGTAGTAATAATATCAAGTGGAAGTGCATCTGACCACGCTTTTGATTTCCCATCCAATGCAAATGGAATTAATAATAATTTAATAATGTTTGAAGTTACTCCAAGATAAGCGACAATGCTACATAAAAATTCAAACCACCACAGGAAGGCTATAGGGTCCTATGTTATATAATCATTAAATATGAAATTATTAGAAATCTATGTTAGTAAGGAAGGATTTAACTGAAAATGTGGATTATGAATAATCAGATGAGTGATTCTAGATCGCAACTAACCTACATAAAAAATTGTTCCTAATGCTTGCATCATATTACTAATGGTTACTTATTACCAAGCAAATGTTAGTGAAATTGAGGTTTAAAATTTGTATCTATAATGTATCAATTTTCTAATTATTCTATTAAAATGCAAAAATTAAAATTGAACTAGTGACGTTGCCTCCCCAACAATGGCGCCAACAACTTGACTACCTCCGGACATACCAATATCTAGAGTAGAAATCCTGCAAAAAATATGTTAAACAGGCGGTATTCGCAAGTATACAGGTCAGAATGTAATATAGTTACAACAAAGTAGGTGAGTACTCTGAGGACTATACCCAAGGGAGCCGAACACTAAATTAATCCTAACCTAAGCACAAATAGAGCTAATTAGTACTTTTAAAAAATTATATTATAACTAAAAATAAAGAGAGAGTTTTTAATAACTAAAGAAATAAAATAATATAAATGGAAAACCTTTGGGAAATTTGCTATGGAAACTTAATCAGATCTGAGCATGGATGACTAGAGTGCTTCGATAATCATAACTAATTGTTGCTTTGAGTTCCTTGTTCAATCCACTAGTCGTTACCCTACCTGTACATCTCGGTCTTCTACTAGAATAATGAGTTAGCAAGAACTAATTATCTCTCGACCTCACAGTCTAAACTGGTTCGGGTAAAGGTGTTCACGGATAGGCCATAAAAATTGTAATCCTTATCAACTGAACCAAAGACCAGCAAAATACCTAGAAGTTAACATGGCTATATACAAGTCTACCACATTTCCTCATTTCCCAAAATGTAAATAAATGTAGAACACATACGAAATAACAAATAGACTTGCTTGGATCACCATTGGAACCACACCGCTCAAACCGGCACACAACTAATCTGCAAAGTTTAAAAAAGGAGTGGGTGAGCTTAACAAGCTCAGTGAATGCTCAGAATAACCATAATGTACACACAATATCAAAGGTCAATCAAGAGCATACTGCAACACATTCACAACCATATTCCATTCAAGTCAAAATTACATGTTCATGTTTCATCAGGTCATTTAACAATAATTTTTCAAGACCAAAACAACATATATATACTTTAATAACCCACAAATTTAACTTATATATTCACAGGCATTCACAAGTTATATGAAAACAACCTAATTCACAATTACATACACAATTTACTATGATAACATACTAACATTTTCATGTAAATTAAATCAACTCATTTAACATATTATTCACAATTAAAATCATACGTCTCTTATTGTATTATCACAACGTATAAGATTATATTTAAACGATAAATTGCATAGCAACCACATACTCATGCCAATCAAACTAAAACTCAATCCACTACACAAACAAGTCATTATGCATCGACTAAGCAGACATGTCACATATTCATAACATATTTAAGTCTAATATCATATTTCACACTTTTAATCTTCTTCCATTTATACTACTACACATTTAACATATAAATCACATGATTATTTTAGCATATATCACAACACATATATATATATCTCATTTAATCACATTCAGTCACATTTTATAATTGTTTGTCTCCTGAAGTTATGAAACATAAAGTGAGCTCTATCATCACTCATCGGATACACGGGTCTCCAACACACCAAACAAACTCATAGAGTCAAACATGTCCCATAAGTGAAGCATAAAGCTAACACTCTCCAACAACTCAAACATGTCCCCTTTGAATGGAGCTCAGCTCATATTCCCTTATCTCTCTAATATGTCCCAAGGCCTCAACGCCCACATCTCAAAACACATATAGGTGAGTACTTACAATCCTATGGCATGCCAGCTATATCTAATGGTTTTATAAGGCCACAAGGCCAAAATATCAACATCATAATTACACAATTTTAACTATTGATTTAATGCACACCATCGCTGTTCATATTCGTCAATTCACGTCACAAACTTGTACACAATGCATGCTTATCGAATTCACATTTAATTGCACTTAAAGTGCCATAATAATGCTTATTGAGCCATCATATATTCGTCAACATATGAGTGCATTAAAATCAATTTATCACATATAAAACCTGTTACATTAGCATCATATTCCACAATGCAACACATACATACTTACCGACTTTCACACACTTTCACTGCACATCTTTATATCGCTAACACAACATCATTACTTTCATTCGACATATTTAATATACCCACAATACAATACAATTCACAATATTGCATTATAATAATCAATTCATAGTTATTCACATATTCGCATAATTTTTCAAAAATAAAACAAGGAAAATAGAAAGCTTACACTCAGAACTTAGGATAGAGGTTTAGGCTATTCCTAAGCTCCCAATTAACACTATGAATCGTGTCTACAAGTAGCAATTCAAAACACTCACCAATTACGCTTTCGCCAAAAAGTCGAAAGCTGAAGCTAGCTTTTCCTTGCCTTATCTCTATTTGTAGAAGGTTCAATTGAATCTAGAACTTCAACACAAGAAATTCATGCAACAATACATCTAAAAATTAGCCAAGGACTCATTACAAGCATACAAAACATAAGCCTAAACTAAGTTCTCATGTAACAGAAACTTATAACATAGCAAAATTTAAACTCGAATATCTTGACCCATACTTAATATTTTCACCTAAAACCAATTACGTTCATCTTATAATTCACCTATGATAAATTCTCAACCTTTAAACTAAACAAAACTACTCAATTCAATATATCTACTTTTTCGACATGTTTTATGGCTATTTTCCAAAAATTCATTAAAACTTAAGAAATCTTTAACGAAAGTTCAAATTAATTTTAGAAAACTTTCTAATCATTTTAAAACTAATTGAAAAATACTTTGAAATCATGTTTTTATGTAAAATCTTGAAATCTAACATTAACGACCTAATTTTTGGCCTTTATTTAAAACATGCGTTTCAATGGCTAAAAATTTAGTTTGAGTGACTAGATATCATTTAAAACTCATAGAAAGTCGAATAGTTACCTTTGATGGAAGAAAAATGAGCTTTGACACAAATCTAAAAAATCCCACGTTTTAGAGAAGATGATATAGATGATAAAGTTTTTGGGTGATTTTCTTGGTTTTTATAGAGATTTATAACTTAAGAGATGATAAAAATCAAAAGGAATTAGAATTTGGAGTTTAAAATTGATTGAAATAGCAAGAGAGAATCAAGGGATGTCGAACACAAATTTTGGGTAGTTTTTACGTGAAATAACTTGGTGAAAAAAGGTTATTTAGCTTGGATTTTAAAATTTGGTTAAATTGTTTCATAAAAACTCTCAAATTTGATTCTTTTAAAAATCAGTCCTATTTTTAAAATTAAAGGTATTTAAGACTCATTTTTAAAAATTAATTTAATTTTCCAAAAACCATAATTGAAAACATTATCGATATTACGTGGTTAACTAATGTTTAACTAATGCTAAGCGATATTACGTGGTCAGATTGTAACACGGAAACCAACTTATATTAGTTGTAACACTTAGTTTTGGCGGGTTTTGAGTTTGGCGAGTTAATCGAAAGTAATCTGAAGGGCGTAGTACTATCTGCCCAATTGATATTTTTAGCGTATAGATCAGGTGCATAGTAGACATTAGAATATTGTAAGGATTGTTCCCAAAATGTGTTGAGTCATTAAGAAGATGAGATGGGTAAGAGTATTGAAGATATTTGGGTATCTTGGGTTGTCACCTAAGGTATTGTGTGCCAAGTTTGTTTAGTTACGGTGCTAGTTACATTCTAACAAGGTGGTTAGGAATGAAATGAAGGGATGAACTAAATATATATAAAAATGTTGGATTCTCTTGTACATTTTTCCACATTTGTAAACCATTTATAAGGCAGTTTAGAAAGATTGTGACAGGTATTAAGTTCCACTATGAGAACATGGATTTTAAATATACATATATTAATTTGGGTTTGAAGATAAGAGGGTTTTTCTTCTTTCTTCCATTCAATAAGCTATGGTTGATTTGCCTTAGAGTTAAGAATAGATCTCTTTTGTTAAGATGCAACTAAGGATCTGTGTTCATGAAGAATGTTATTTCATATCCTAGGTAAGTATCATAGTCTCGCATGTTGACTTCTAAAAGAGTAAGTCTATTTTATGCGTGAATAGTAAGATGAAGAAGTAAGGCTTTACATGGAGGTTATCTAAGATTTAGATAATGATAAAATTTATTCGAATGAGTTTTAATGGTGTTCCTATGTCTTATAAGTAGTGGTTGTTGAAGTCTTGATGGATGTTTGAATTTGGCGATCAAGTTGTGTCTGTGGTTGTAAGGTGAGTCTTTATGCTAACTTTTGCATGTGCACTATTCATACAAAGAGATCTATAGGATACTAGCTGAAATATGAAACTTAAATCATGAAAGGAATGGTATGTTATATATATGGCTATATGAGTAATTACCAAAAGAATGCATGATTGTTTGCTGAGAATAGTATGTATATTTGATATGAAAATTGATAGGTTCAAGTATATGATGAATGATGTATAAATAATGTGATACTGAAGTATGGTTATGTATGTTTGCCTAGAATGTATATAGTAAGTGCATGAAAGGTCTACAAAATGAGTTTAAGACGTCAGTGCATGAAGAGTCTATAAAGTGGACCTGTGTTTAATCTCTGCAAAGTTGGCAAAAGGGGTCCATCAAGACTTTAAACATGAACTCTGAAATGGAAAGTCCATGGCCATGTCTCTATCTGAAAGGAACTAAATGATTTATATTACCCAATAGGGTTCCCTACATGTCCTAGGATGATGATGGACAAACCTCACGTAACGTGAGTTTAGGAAAATCCATATCATAAATACGCCATGAAAGAATAGACATTTTGGTGAATCAAGAAAAAAATCCTTTGTCGCGAATCATGAAAGAAAAACCTTTGTGGTGAAATCATGAAAGAAAAGCCTTTGTGACGAATCATGAAAGAAAATCTTTTGTTGCGAATCATGAAAGAAAAACCTTTGTGGAAAATTATGCAAGGATTGCCTTAGTGGCATGCTCTATCTGATTACCAATATGATGTATTTTGCTAAGTCTATCTGGCATGAACTGTCAGGAATATCTGGTAAGTCATGAATCTAAATGTCTATCTCAATGGTAAAATATGAGTAAGTTCTAGTAGTTCTATAACAAGTATAACTAAGACAAGGTATTGATATACTCTAGAATAATAGTTGAATAAAGTCTTAAGGGTTCTCCATGAAATGGAGATGTTTATCTGTATGACAAGAACGGTGTCTGATATGATTATTTGTAAGTATGAGAAGTAAGAGGTATCGTATCTTCTTCAAAATTTATTCTAAATATGAGTCAATGCTAAATTGAGTTATGAGATTCTGATATAGCATAATATGGAGTCCATCTGGATGTTATTCTTAGTGAATTATCAGTATGGGCATGTGAACAGAAATGAATCAAGGTATGTCTGAGTGAGAACCAATATTATAAAAAATTGTGTAGGTATCCGCCATATGTATATATCTGTCCAAGACAATGTTAGTAAGAAATTATTTGAAAGAAGAGCATGAGTTAAGTTACGAATTCCTGGTTGTCTAGTTAATTAAGTATGAAAGATTAAGTATAATAGTGATATGATAATTGACACATACAAGAATGATAAGTTCGTATGACATCAGCTGTGGTAAATGATGCAGAGTAGAAGTTGACTCATGGAAAGTCCTAAAAAATTTCTAAGACTCCATCAAGGATGATTAATGAGCTCGCTAAGTACTTTTGTACTTACAGGATTATTATTTCTGTCCAAGATTGTCGAGAATAGGCTTCACCTTGAGGGAAAACGGCAGGATTATGCCAAGTTGGTGGCAGATTAAGCTATTGTGCATAGAGAGGATTTGTGGCGTAGTCTTGAAATTTTCCCTTTTGAGTCGGTCTTGAATAAATTTCTAACTTGTAGAGATATGTATCAGATGTGCTGTAATAAGTTGTTTAACATATATTTCATTTTCAATTTTTAAAATGTTAATTCTTTCTTTTGGACTTCAAACAATAGATTTAAAATAAAGGAGAAATTTTAATCTGTTTTGTCAATCCTACATGGAGAAATAAGGAAGGCGAGAGAAGGAGAAATAAGGTGATGAGCGGGAAAGGGTTACTAAAGGGGGTGAATGAGAACAATATGATGTGCCAAACTAATTCATTTTTGAAATAGTTTTGATGTTCTTTGTTCTTGAATTCCATACCAAACTTCAACCTCAAAACATTACAAGTCGAAAAGCCCTATGTTACCTAGGCAAATCTATTTGTGGGTGGACATTTTATTGATTAATTGTAATAATAATTGTTTGTATTATGCTAGTATAATAAAATAACGTATATGATTTTTTGATGGATTAATACATTCGATGACCTTTTTGTTTATATACTTTGTAATATACTGAACTTAGGTGTTTGAGGTTGATAGTGGTAAGTTGTTTACATATCATGCTAAAATTATATGCATTTACAGTTACTCTTATTTGTTTATCTCCAAAACTAATCTTAGTAATATACTTGCTCAAGGGTCAAGATTTGTGTTATGTTTTCCTTTTTATGTTTTCTTGCTTAAGGAAAATCAATGACTTAAGTGTGGGGGGGTTCGATCTGTCGCAATTCGTTGTAGCAGATTAAACAATTTCCCTACTTAATGAGCTTATAGGAAAGTAATTTAGTTATATCTTTATTTAGTTTTTATTTTTTGTTTGCAGATAAGAAAATGAGAAATATTGACTATTTATATGACTGTGTAGGACAAGAGAGGCTCAAAGGTAGACTAACCTGTTTAGTCAGTATGTAGGAAACTATTCGGAGGCACAAAGACTGTAGGTTGCCCGCGATGTTGCAACACAGAGCTAGGATGTTGCAACACAACAAAAGAAATATCAAAGGAGCAGATTAGCTTTGGTGTCGCGACACGGCTAAAGGGTGTCGCAACACAACCCTAAACACATGCCAAGGCTAGTAGATTGTTAGCCATGTCGCAACATAGGCCAGAGGGTGTCACAACACTAACATAGCGAGATCAATTAATGAAGAAAGGGTGTTTTTGTCTGCACAACAAACTTGAACACGAAATAATCAATCAAATTAGGTCAAGGACTGACAACCAAGTCTACACCTATAAATAGGATTGCTGTACTCAGTTTAAAGACTATTTTTCACTTAGTTAATTTTTCATTTCTTATTTAGTTTTATTTCTATTTGTAATTTAGGTTTCTTTTCAGTTGTAATCGTACTTTAGTTTCATTTCATTCTTCACAGAATTTAGATTGTGGATTCATCAAAATATTCAATAGATTAACATTTGTACTGTTATTAATATATCAAGATTTTTCTCACCTCTTCTCTTGATCTATTTTTAATGTTTATGTTTTTACTCAAGTTTATGATGTGTGTGAAATCTATGGGGAACTAATCCATTGACGGGAGATTAACAAGTGGATGTGGGATTAGTTAGCTTCTATGTAGGGTTTCTTAGCGGATTAGCTGGTTGGGATGGGAGGAACTTGAAACCCTAGGTTTGAGGAGCCTAGGAAGTCATATAGGTGGAATGAACCCTAAATTGGTATTTCATATCCGTGAAAACTTTACCCCAATCCGGTCTGGACTGTGAGGTCAAGAGATATGTAGCTCTTACCGACTCATTAGATTAGTGGAAGGCCAAGAGGTCCTGCTAGGTTAATGATTAGTTGATTGGATAGAACCCGAAATAGGAGTTAATTATGTACATTGAAGCGAGTTAGTCATTTATCAATTAGATCTAAATAAATCTATAATTTTTTTTGCTCGATTATTTTTTTGTTCTTTCAATAGTTTAATAAAATATCTTCTATCACTACGTTAGAACTAATCATAATATAGTTTAATTAAAGTATTGACTAGACTCATTAATGTAGAAATTAGGATTAGTTTAGTCTCGCCTCCCTTGGGTATGATCCTCAGAGTACTTCCATATTTCGTTGTATAATTATATTACACCCTGACTCGTATACTTGCGGAAATCACGTAACACTTATATTTGGTTGCAATATTCACACTCTAGACGTTAGTACATCCGAAGATGGTCAGGCCAGGAGGTAATAATTGGTTAATTGATAGCTAATCAGCCCTAAACCTTAATCCAAAGTTAATTACAAGCCCTAAAACGAGTTAATCTTCCTAATTAGTGTATTGATTTTTGTCATTTGTTATTTTTCTTGTTTATTTATTTTCGTTATTCAATTTTATCTCATTAATCTATTTTATGATTTTTCGTAATATAGGAATTAATTTATTACCACTTAGACTTAATTTTGTAAAAAAGATTTTTATAGATTTCTTTCATCTTCCCTTGGGTATGATCCTTGGAATACTTCCAAGTATTTCACTGTAAACCATATTATATTACAAATTGACTTGTGCACTTTGATCGCCTCTGGACGTACCAATGTTTACAGTGTAAATGCTGTTACTAAAAATATGGAATTGAGTCTGCAAGTATACGGGTTAAGTTGTAATATAATTTTACAATGAAGTTGGTAAATAATCCAAGGATTATACCCAAAAGCAGGTGAGTGCAACATGATAAAGGTAATAAGTTTTATTATGTAAACGTGAATACATTGTACTAAATTTTTAATTTTAGACTACTTAGCTCAATTTATTACACTGTGAATAGATTTAAGATGTTAATTATACCACACGATAAATAGATATTTAACTAGCATGCATGTTTAATTGAATTATAGGTTGTAGAAATTACTAAACATGGCCAATTTAATCCATGTATAGAATTACCTAGGGATGACCTAAGGCATTGTTTCGTAGACAATTTTTTGAGCCAACAAGCTAGCTCGTAATATTTTCCCTAGTACCTATGTTAATCATGAATCAATTTTTTTGATGAACCGTAAATGAAACCTTAAGCATAACATATATTCTATTTGATTCTTTTTTTTTTCTTAGTCCTTGCATGGATTTATACGTCCAACCATTGATATTAAGGATTAGGTTAAACATAATGGTGGTTTCAAAAAGAGAAAAAAAAGAGTGAATTAACGAATTGTATGGTATAGTGAGTATAAGATTTACTGCGCTTGGAGAAAATAAAGAAAAATGCCAATCTAGAAAATCTCGATGAAAAATAAAAGAAAAGTGAGTTGGAAAAAATGTACACTCATATTTGTTTGAAAATAATAATACGAGCTCGAATTATTATACTCATGAATACTATATGATGCCTTAGTAATGGAGAGATAAGGAAGGCGAGGGAAGTGAGGAGAAGGTGGTGAGCTACATATATACTCGAGGGAGTATTGGGGGCAATACAATGTGCCAAAATACTTTCGTGCTTAGCTGTTTTATCGAGCCTGTTCTTTGAATTCCAAACCAACCTAAGTCGTAAAAAGTTACAAGCTGAAAAGTCCTATGTGACTTAGGTAGTACATTATATGGATGAAATGGTGCAAAGGATTGATATTTTTATTACTTATATTCATTTGAACATAATTGTCTATTTGTTTTGAACCCTATACTTAACATTCTTTTATTTGCTAGCTTGAGTAAATTTTCTATTATTTGCATGTTTATTTATTGTTTTCAGTTTAGTTCATTTTTAGTTTTTATTTTGTTATTGTTTAGTTTGCTTAAGGACAAGTAAAGACTTAAGAGTGGGGGCATTTGACCTGCTGTCAAATGTAGTAGTTAATTCGGTCTATTTCGGCAATTAAGGAGGTTTTTTTTAGGTAATTTAGTAGTTATTATTATGTTTTCAGTATTTAGTACTTAGAATTAAATATTAGTAAAATAAGTGTTTTTTAGCACATTTTCTTAGTGTTGTGACCTATTAGGCTGACACGAGCCTTAGGTAGTACTAATGTGTTGAATTTAGTTTGTCGGATGATGATTTATAGACCCAATTGACATAGGAGCAAAGACGGAAGTCTCCGTATTTGGTTACTATTTGACGTATAGATGGTAAATGAAGGACAAAATTGTGTAAGTTGTCCCGGCTAACTATAGAATTCTGTATAATTTGCCGTTTGACAAACTTCTAGTTTTGGCAAGCTTTAAGGATCGACAGACTCTTTTGTTAAGTATCCGCGCACCCCAACTGCTTTGGACGAACTTGTTAAGTTCTTAATTGTTTAGATTTGTTTATTATTCTAGTGTGTGATGATTTGGTTAGTCAAGTTGAGATTTAGTTAGAAATAAACTAGATTACTATAAATGATAAGACTTAAAACTTGTTAAGTGCATTTAATCAAGTGAATCAAAGTGTTAGTGGAATTATCTAATTTTTCAACTACTTCTTGTATCTATTGCGTAAGTATATAAGAATAGTGGTGGTCTTTCTAAAACAACTTTACATCTTCTTCTTTTGAGTTACTATAGAAATATCTAAAAAATAACCTAAGTTTAGAAGAACTTTATCGAAGTGAAGGTTCACAGTATTTAGCTAACATCTACGTTAGTATCAGCTCCCTACTCAATAAGCTAATGAGGGTCCAAGTGATAAAGGCAAATGACTTGCTTTGTAGATTCGTGCTAGAGTTTCTCGTGAGTTCCTGCTTTCTTCAATGTGTTGTAACTTTCATTGTTATATAACTTGTGTAAGTTAAGTAACCTTCTTCAGATATGCATGAATGGTATATGTGTGGATAATTTCGTTCAATGTTGTTAGTTTGAATTCAGTTTCTCTGTGTTATAAAGTAATTGTCATCCTTCATGCTTAAGCCAGTACCATCTGTTTATGATATTTAAGATATGATCTGTGGTGATGGAGACAAGGAGATATGTTTGTGTAGCATCTAGTAGGTAAACTATATTGTAAACGAGACTGGCAAGTCTTGATAAAACATATTATTCTGAATAAGAACAATATGAGGAGTTAAGGGGGAGTATGTATATGAATGGGATTGTATGATATGTTTTTTACTCTAAATTATGGGTATGTGGCTTACATGAAGATGGGTTGTCTAAGTTGTGTTAATTTTGTATACAATATACACCCTTGTGTTAAGTAAATTGGGGTACTAAGTCTGTTTGTGTTCTGTAAGCACCATTGGGTGTACTATGAATATTGTGTGTAAGTCACTTTGAAAGGTTCAATTGTGTTGTAAGTAATGATATCAATGTAATGCCTTCAACCAGTCTTAATTTATCGGGTCCAGATCTCGGGTGTTACTACACATAATACTTAACAAAATCTTTGAAATTGTGGACAAACACTCAATACTTAAAACATTTTCCTTATCATTTCTTTTAAAAAAAACTTAATTTCAAAGAAATGAAAGAATATATTTAAAAATAAAATATTACATTAGACTTTTCACTAAAACTTTTATAAAACAACATTTGTTAAAGACAAACTATTTCGGTGAAAGCCCACAATACACCAACTTTCTACTGTATGCATAATAACCCACTTCACCGCTACCTTGGTGTACTCCTAGCATCGTCCCTCCTGACGCATAATCTTATATTCATTACTTGAAACATAAACATAACATTTGTAAGTTCAGGAGAACTTAGCAAGACTTAAAATAGAATACCTTGGCAGATACTTTTATAATATTTGAAGAACCTCTATGCACCACTACCCTTCTCAACCACTTACTTCTATTTTGGTGGATACTTTCAGAATTTTTAGCTTACACTTACACACCAACTACCATACTTAGCATACCGGTTCTCTCTTAACTACCTGATTAACTAGAGAATTGTAACATCCTAAAAATCGAGGGTTAGTAGAATTAGATGTGTGAATCGAGAGAAAGTGGTCCTGCCTTAATTGTAGAGATTATATATGCATTTTTTAGGAAATAAATGAGGTATTGGCTTTTTGGTTAAGTTTTAGTGAAACGTTTCCTAAAACCCAAGTTCAAATCCCTTCTCTTGCATCACTTCTATTATTTTGCAAATTTTGCCTTAAACCCTAGTATGTGACATGCATTGTTTTTAAAATAAATATTCAAAATTATTTTAAGAATGAGGAAAAAGCCTAATGGTTACAAGAAATATGAGAAAGCATGGAAATTAAATGAGGTCCCAAGTTTGAATCCTTTCCCTTGCAAAATAATTAAATTTTACAAAATTGCTCCTTTTTTAATGTGTGTGCCATTCATACCCTTGAGCCCTAAGTATTAATACAAATTTTTATTTTATTTTTTAGCCTTTAATTCAATTTTTTCCTATCCTATCCTTTCACCCTCTTCCTCTCCTATTTTTTCCTCAATTTTCTTTCTTTCTCCCATTGTTGTCGTCGCCTACACCTGCCATTTTACCATCTCGTTCTTCTTCTTTTTGCATCAAGATTGTGCACCATCTCCATTACCCTATTCTTGACATTTATCATCATTTAAATATACCCCAAATCTGAAATCTTGAACCCTAAGATCGACCCAATCATTGCCAAGAAAGTACCATTGTCGTTTCTCTCAACTAGCTTGGGCAAGAACTCTTTTCTCTTCAATTTCTTAATTGATCTTGTCAACTAAAAACAAAAATTTATAGATCTGGAATTTGGGGGATTTTAAATGATTTCAAAGATATTTTTCCAAATTTTAATGAGATCTCAAGCCATTTTAAAATTCAACCCCAATTTTGGCCACCGAGGGTGGTGGTGCATTCGCCTATGTGCAAGAAAGGGCGTTGTTTTGTTTCTTGGCTCTTACCAATATTTTTCCTGTATTAAATTGTGTTCTTGAACCCTTCTAATCATCCTTTAATCACATGTTAATTAGGGAGAGACGTTCTTGATCAATTAGCCAATCTAACCCCACAAATCGTGAAGCATAAGTGCAATTAAAGATAACTAGTTTGTTATTTTGACATAGTTGTTGGGTAAAGGTTATGAATTGATTAAATGAAGGAATTTACTCATTAAATATCTAATAATTTTCTAGTATATTATTGAATTAGATGCTTACACGAATGCCCCAAATCATCCATAAAGGCGAAGAACGATTGTACATACGGTTCGCATCAATACAGTGTAAGGAATCTAAATAGTTTGGATTCATAAAGTAGTTATAATTTAAACGATTGGTTTGGACTCATTAGTGGGTTTTTGGGGACTGGTTTAGTGCTAAATTTATTGAATTTATACTGAATTTTTGTTTTGGTTCGTTTAAGGAATTATTAAGGAAAACTGGAAGATTCGCTAGCGTGCTGGGAGGAAGTGAGAAATAAGGTATGGGTCCTAAACTCATAAAATTGTTTGAAAATGTTAAATATCATGTTATATTTGATAAATTATCTTGATGATTGGATTGTCTTAATAGCCAAATTATTGATTTTTTGAGTGGTCGAACTAGGTATGTTTCAAGCCTTAAAAGATTGACATGTTGGCAAGATTGCTAGTTTGATAGTATGAATGTTTGATTGAGTTTGTAAGTGCATATTTGAGTTATGAGATATGAGAATGTTTGACTAAATGATATAATGTGTTGAGACAATAAACTTATGTATGATTTAAACGTATGAGATATTTGTTATATTGTATACTGAAGAGGGTGCTATTTATGCACAATGAAAATTTGTAAAGTATGTGAAATTGAACGATATTGATTGATACCAAC
>CM025245.1:34251582-34267064 GCA_013677275.1 Gossypium schwendimanii
TAATAATTCAATTTTAATATAAAGATTCAATATGATTAAACAATTCAATAATATAAATAGTACAAAATGTGAAATTTATTACTATTAATAATATAAATAGTAGATATAAATAAAATTAATACTATTTAGGTTTAGGGATTTTTTTGGATGATTTTGATTTTTGATTCGGGGGTAAAGGGTGAGAAGTAAAAGTTTAAGGGAAAAATAAAAAGTTTTGGGGATTTTTAGGGGAGTAAAATTTTAGGAGAAAAGTGGAAGAGAGTAAAAGTTTTGGGGAAAATTAAAAAGTTTTGAAGGTTTTTAAGAGAGTAAAATTTTTAAGGAAAGTAAATGGAAGAGTAAAATTTTGGAGGAAAAATATTAAAAAAAAATTGTTGGAAAATGGGATTTTTCTGAGGCAATATTGACAGTAAAGGTAGAATCTTAGTAATCTTGACCTTCCAAATCAACATCATGTATCCTTTATCATTTGATGTCGTATCTTTACCATATCATTCTTAGTTATTTACTTGATTGTTTACATAATATTCCCATAGTAATTCTTATAATTGCCATTACATTTCTACTTTCATTTTGCCGTAACATTTCCAAGTATTCATTAATTCCACATATTGCACACATCATTATTCCTTTAATTGCCACTGTATACTTACCATAACTTTACCATAGCATTAATCGCATTTTATTATAATAACTTGACCACTTTTGTGCCTCAATCCAATCCTAATAGGAATGATACTCACCACTTTATTACTTGATTCGAAGTGTATACTTGCACAAATCGCATAACATATTCACATGCAATAGTATCCATAGACAATATAAAATTGACATAAAGAGAAAGCATACTAAATAAATCAACAATATAGAGTTTATGAAAGAGCCTGATTGTATTAAGATTGATCGCGAAACCATAAGGTTTGATTGTTTCCACAATTCAGATATCTCAAAATAGAGTAAGAACAAATGAAAATAAATCTAACCTAAGAAATAGAAAATTGAACTGAAATTAAAAGACTAATTCAGGTGGCCGTCAACCTTAACCCTAGGTCAATTGACGTTCCCGAGCTTTAAGTTTGATTGTCCGGTCCAAAACACCCATGTCTCATGTTTAATTCCCACTAAAGTCAATGTCGCAACACAGTAGGTCCTGTGTCGCGACATAGTAGTCAGCATACTCCTCTTGGGATATCTTCAAGGGTATGTCATGACACCTTTAGGCTGTGTCGTGACATCAAAGGTAGTTTTGTTATTTATCCACTCTTCTCACTATGTTGTGACATCAAGCATTCTGTGTTGCGACGTAGCAACTAGTATCTATTTATTACGCATTCTAATGATCTCCTGCACACTTACAAAGTTCATTAGCTCACTCTACAAAGGTCATTAGCTCACCCTTAGGCCTAATTCTACCCCTAAAGTCAATAAAAGACTCAATTTTCACATTTTATTAACTTAACGAAAACTTACAAAAACATAATTAATACCTAATGAAAATATTTGCTTTCAAGCTCCTAAAATGCAGAAGTTAGTTTAATCTATTACATAGAATTATGGCAGACCAAACTCCCTCACAGTTAAGTCATTGCTTGTCCTCAAGCAACATAAATAAAAATAAGAAATAAAAAAGACGTCACTTGAGAAAATATCATACAATTATTGACTTTGGAGTACATGACTAGGTATTTCATATTCACGAATAACTTTGACATGATGAATCGTTGACTTACCACTTTTGACCACAAACATCCACCTTTAGTATGTTACAAAATATACAAAAATTAAGTGCCTCACCTGTAAGGATCCATCAATAAATCATACAAGTACTTTGATTATCCGAGCAGAATACAAGTAGTCGTTTATGCGATTGTTTAATGTAACGTCAACTCATGTATAAGGATATTTAGGTCACATAGGACTTTTCAGCTTGTAATGTTTTGAGTCTTAGGATAGGTATGGAATTAAAAAACAATAAGCATCAAAAGGGTTACAAACACGAAAATAGTTTGGCACATCATATCGATCCCTGTTCTTCCCTTTTAGTGACCCTTACCTGCTCACCATCTTATTTCTTCTTTTCCCACTTTCCTTGTCTCTCCACGTAGGAAAACATATGTACATGCTGCTAACCATCACTTGTATTTCTACAAGTTCAAGCACACCAAAGACAGGAAAAATAAAAGAAAACACAAAAATTTAAAACAAATTTTCTCTGTTACCCCCACACTTTAGTCAACACATTATCCACATTGTCCTTAATGTGCAACCCATAAAAAGATAAGGAAAGAAATTACCTGATTAATCATGGTTGCTCCAACTGCTAATGGTGGGTGTTTCCTCCTTTGATCGTGTAAAGCTTGAATTGTTTGTGTCTCCTTCATATAGGGTTCCTATATAGAAAATTTAGACAAAATGCAATATAACTAAAAGTCTACTATTAATCCTACTCTTACAGAGTACAATTCAAAATCATTTAAAAATTAATACAAGTATTTTCTAAAAACAAAATTTAAAATTGTTCAATCTACCTCCTTAAAATCCATTTCTTTACTTCTATCATCCTCATCCTCTCCTTCCTCTTCGTTTTCATGCACCTCTTCTTTTCGTTCCAGATTTGTTGGCCCCAACATGTTAAGTGTATAATTGGGGACCCAGATGTTGTTTTGCCTAGCAAATTCTTACAAAATTGGCCTCAGTTCTTGCATCCACTGTATCATCCATTCTACCTTTGGATGACTACTTTGACCAACTTCTTGTTGAGCTTGTGTCAACCTCTTTGATGAATCTGGTGTAGCCGTTGCGTCTTTTTTTTGCTTGTTCCAGACTTTTATTTGTTTGGTTCGTAACTCAATGTACTATTGGAACAAGGTGTCCCCGATAATACTTCAGGAAGGTTTCAGTGACTACTCAATGGATGTCATAGGTACACCCGGCTTTTTTCATAAGGTCGTCATTAGATGGGGGAAGAAAACTCGCACCTTTTCGCCACTAATGTATCTCTTCATGTTCTGGTGGATCCATTTGTTGATACACACCTGCTTTTTCTGCAAGATTGCATACCATAAAATTGCTCGAAAGGTATTAACATTAGAAACATTTAAAGTAAGTATTATTTGTATGCACACAAATTGAATCCATATTTTAGCCTTTGGAAATGTAATAGGTTGTTGAAAGGATGCGGGAATATGGTACATGAGTTATATTTCCATTCACCCCTTCCTTCAGTTAAAATGTTTATAATGTTATCCATAACTATGTTCCAAAAATATTCTAAATCAGTTTCATTAATAAAATCTTTTTCCCTCGCACAGATACTATATCCCACATATGCCCTTAAGAGTTTCAAGACTCCGGGTCTCATAAAGATGCCTAAACTTCTTAAACGACTGGGACCACAACATTATCTTTTGGGATTGTCCAAAAATGCTCCAACCTATGATATTCGACTAAAGGCCATATTTCCTCACAAAGAACCATAAATGGATCAAATGCCCATTCTTGAATGATTGTCTTTCCTTGAAGTTCATTGAAATAGTTTTCAACATTCGAATTTGGAAAACTAGAGGGATTTTGACTCATCGATGGTTTCGGCTCATTAGTTCGACTAATCTTCCTATGAGGCATGATTAAACTAAGAATTCAAACAAAATGTTAAGAAAAATTCAATGGAACAATAAAAATTTTGAGTTACAAAACCCTTAACCTTAGAAAAGTCCTTAAGTTCTGTGTTGTACATGTTGGTTACCGTTCCCTTTAGTGCTCCCTTCCTTTTCCACATCAAAGAGGATTAAACGATGAAGAATTTCACACAACTTAAAAGAAGAGTATGAGATTTGAGATTTTAGGGTTTAAAGGATTTTGAAAGATTTAAGAGGAGTGGGGGGTTAAGGGTGTTAAATAGGATTAGGAGATGTGTTTGGGTTAAGAATGGCATGTTTTAAGTGTTAAAAGATGGGTAAAATAAAGGTTTATCTGCCAGGTTGCACTTGTCGAGTCGGGTTATCTACAAAAAATTTACAGCGATGTTGCAAGACAAGGGTTTCATGTCGTGACATCCCTGGCAGTTTACCATTTTTGTGACATCGGGGTTCAATGTCGCAACACACTCTAGATCTTTGGATTTTTTAGTATATGGGTTGCGATGTCACGACACGTAGTGCCGACGTCGTGACAACAAAAGAACTTTCACAATTTTGTTAAAAATTGCCCTTAATGTTGCGATATAGGCTCTATTCTCACTCAAAACTCCATTTTCTAGAGTGTTATAGTTTCTATAAAATGAAAATTTAATAAAAATTAAAATCTATACTAAATAGTTAGCTAAATGTATAATAATTTACAACAGTTTAGCATCAATCAAATATTTTAAGTCTTACTATCGGATTCATCCGATAGTATCATCAGTTCACAAATGGACGATTCTTCCATTCTATTAGTATTAGTCCAACATCCATCGTGCTATCCCACCTTTTCCCGCTTGTCTATTTCCTTAAACATGTTTATTTTTTTTACCTACATAAAAGGAAGTCTATCCCTTAACTCAGGAATGTTAGAAATAGATAATTCTTTGCATTGCTCCCCTAACTTCCTCCTACCTTCTTCTTCACTTGGTTGATGACCACATTTAAAGATTTTATTCTCTCAATTGATCTTTATGGCAAATTCATTTTTTTCTAAATCAATGGTAGATCTCGAGAAGGCTAGAAAATATCTACCTAATAAGATCGGTATCTCTCGATCTTAAAATTCTAGAACCATAAAATCTACTAAGATAATGAAGCTGCGCACTTTGACTAAAACATCTTCTAATACACCTTTCGAATGTTCTTGTAACAACTTATTTTTCAATTGTGTCAGAAATAGTGGTTTCGGGGCTACAAATTCGATGAGTAAGTTTGTAAATGTTATTATTTAATATTTACGAGTCAAATATGGTATTAAAATAAATTTTGAATTGGAAATTTGTGTTAATTGAATGAATAATTAGGTTCAAGTGGTATGTAACTTAAGTGAAGTAGTTTTCGAAAATGAGGTATTAGGACCTCGTTTCTATAGACCGAGCAGTAAATATTTTATTAAATATTTATAGAGTGTTATTAAGGTTGTATTAAAGTTTCGTTAAGAAATTTAAATGTTTAAATAGTAAATTAATGAAGAATGACTAAATCGTAAAGGATGCAAAAGTCAATCTCTATTAGCTTAATTGTGTTAAATGGCTAAAGAACCATGAATTAAGGGTTTTAAAAGGTAAATATACCTTATTTGTTTTTAGTGGACGGTTTAAAGGTGAAAAGTTGAGAAATTTTAATTAAATTACAAGGGTATAATAGTAAATTAAATAGTTAGTTAAACAATACATAAAAAAGTAGTATCATCTTGTTCATTTGATTTTTTCCTTCACCAAATGTCCATGGCTATTAACCTTCAAGGTTTGACTAACTTAATTTGAATGCATGTAAGTTCATTTTGTATCCATTTTTAATGATTTTTATGTTTTTGTTATCGTATTAGCTTAATCTAGCTAACCCGGGGGCCAATTCGTTAAATTGTTAAACGTTTAAAATTTTACTGTCGATGAAATTGAAGTTTTCTTGAAATTTTATGATAGATTATTAAGCTTGGTTGTTAACTATAAGTATTTTGTTAAGTAATTTTTGATGATTTTCAAGTTTAGGGACTGATTTATGAAAATGCTAAAATTCAAGGAAAATATTTTAAATTGTGGAAAAATATGGGTTGTTATAAGATTGGGTAAAATTTGACTAGTGTGATTTATGATTAAAAATGATAAAATTGTAAGTTTAGGGTTTAGGGACTAAATTACAAAAAGGATAAACTTTAAGTGTAATTTTGTAAATTTTCATTATTATGGGTTATAAGCTAAATTAATTATTTTAAATGCTGGAACGAGATTAATTGAATAAAAATGGTTAATTTGCATGTTTTGGGCTTAAGGACTAAATTGTATAAAAGTAAAGTGTGGGGGCAATTTTATAAAATGTCAAAAATGACTTAATTGCATAAAATGAATTGATTTTTCTATTAGAATTAGTGAATTAAATGGAATTATTAATTTAGGTAAAGAACGAGTGGAAAATCGATGAGAAGGGAAAAATTCAAAATAGTCCCTGTACTTAATCATTACAGCAATTTAGTTGTGTAAGTTCGTATGAACTATATTCGGTTAAGGTTGTTTAAAATTAATGCTTATTATTTTGTTTTAATATAAATCAAACAATATACCAATGTAACAATATTATGATGAATTGACGGATATCGAGTCTCAGTTGTACCTTAGGAATTTTTAGGATACAAATGACATGTCATTAGGGATTTCATGTTTCGGGTGTTGATCTTGAATGTCCTACCGATGGCTGAGGTCCTGCATTTTATGTAGATACTCAATATCTCATTTGAGTAGCATCGTGTATCTTACATTCTAACCCACAACTCGTGTGAGTAGACCCATTTCATAGCTCGTGTGAACACTGATGTAAAGGAAAGGTTACGGTTATATGTAAAGGCACACTATGTCTGAGCTTTCCTGAGTATCTGGTGTAATTCTAAATGGTTCAACGGCAAGAAAAAGGAACGAAATGGTAAGTATTCAAAGGTAATGAATCATGAACTTATAAAAAGGGTTGATGATTATGTATGAGATGTATGTTTAAATGTTCCATTTGTACAGTAATGCTCTATAACTCTAATTCGACGACGGATTAGTGCTTGGGGTGTTATAGTGCTGAAGACCTGGAGCCAACTGTAGTGGTATCTTAGTAGTTGTGAGATCTCGTAACTTGAGTTTTTCAAAAACGGATAGAGGCATTAAATTAATACTAGATCCTAAGTCACATAGAGCTATATTAAAGTGAACTCTTCCTATCTCTATAGGGGTTTAAGGAGACAAAAGGTCTTAAAGATAAGAGGTTACCATTGCAGACCAGGAATGAGACAAATGTCATAGCTAAAGCAGTGAAAAATTTACATATTTATTTTGATTATTTTAGGAAGATTATTTTAAGAGACGTTTTTTATGTACCAATTTTAAAAATAAGTTTAATTTTTGTTGCATTTTTATATAAAGATGACTTGACATTTATTTTTAATAATGGATGGATGTCAAATAATCACTACTTTATAAACCAAAGATGTACACTCTACTTGAGACTAAAATACTAAAAAAAAGACTTAAAACTTCTCACTCTAATGAGAAGTACCTTTGGCAATTGAGACTTGTTATAGATGACATCTTAAGTTTGCTTAAAGAAGTTGATCTTATATAATGTGAATATTGCTTGGAAGGTAAGATGACTACACAATCTTTTAATGCAAAAGGAACAAAGGCAGGAAAACCTCTAGAACTTGTGCTCACTGATGTATGTGACCCCACGAGTGTCAGTCCAAGAGGTGGTTACGAATATTATGTAACCTTTATTGATGATTGTTCCAGACCTAGATATTTATACCTTATGCACTGCAAGAGTGAAAACTTTGATAAATTCAAAGAGTTTCGTGCAGAAGTGGAGAAACAACTAGGTTTACCCATAAAGATACTTTGGTCTACTCTAGGAGAGGAATATTATCTAATGAGTTCTTAGGGTACCTCCTAGAAAATGGGATTCTATCCCAATTGATTGTGCTAAGCACTCTAAAACAAATGGTGTGGCAGAGAAAAAGAATCAAATGTTGTTAGACATTGTACATTTGATGTTAAGTTATTCAAAGCTACAAATCTCTTTCAGGGGTTTATGCGGTGCAAACGACTTGCTTTATTTTGAATGATGTGCCAACTAAGGCAACATCAAAAACCCCATACGAATTGTGGCATGGCAAGAAGCTGAATCCTAATCATTTAAAGATTTAAGATGTCTGAACCACGTATTGGATAAAGATGCGAAGAAGTTGGGCTCACGGACAGAATTGTGCATGTTTGTAGGATATCCAAAGGGAAAAACGGGTGGTTTGTTTTGTAACCCAAAATAGCAAACTCTTATAGTTTCAACTTATTCTACTTTTCTTGTAGAAAGTTACTTGAATGACTTTAAATCTCAGAGTAAAGATGTACTCGAGGGAATTTTGGAAAATATAAAAAATACCTTATAGAAATGGTTCCAGAACCAACTCCTAATAGTAAACTTGCAAATGATCAATAGCACAGGGTGCTTGGTTGTAGTGGGAGGGTCTCCCATAGGCCTGAGTTCTTCCAGTCTAGTGAAAGTGTTTTTAACACTGAGTCTATCAAACAGGAAGATGATAACCTACTCACATATGATGAAGCAATGCAGGGTGCTAATTTTAAGCTCTAGGAAGTGGCTATGAAAGCTAAGATGGACTCTATGTATTCCAAGTCAGTGTGGGAACTTGTAGACTTATCGGAAGGGATAAAACCCATAGGGTGTAAGTGAATCTACAAAAGGAAAAAATGTAGATGGAAAAGTGGAAACTTATAAGGCTAGACTTGTCGCAAAAGGTTATACTCAAAAAAAAGGTATTGATTATGAAGAAACCTTCTCTCTGATTGCTATGCTCAATTCAATCCGCATATTACTATCCATTACGGTGGCTGTCAAGATAGTGTTTTTGAACAACTATCTTAAAGAAATCATCTACATGATGCAACTCACAGCATATATAGCTAAAGGAAACGAGCATAAAGTTTGCAAAATGCTTAGATCTATATACAGACTTAAACAAGCATCCTTCTCCTGGCATCAAAGAGTATAAATTAGCTTTGCATGTTAGCCACTGTTAGTTCTGTGAGAGAGAAAGAGAGAGAGAAGAAGAAGATGTGAACTATAAATATTAGTGAACTTTGGTAATATGGGGTTCTTCTTGTCTTTTCTCTTGCTTTAATATACTTTGATATCATACTTAAGGAAGAGTTCTTCGTAGGAGAAGACTCAATAAGAGATTGAATTGTATGAAAAGGGTTGTGCGTGTTATGATAGAGATAGCATAGCAAACCTTGTTAATACCTTCAATGAGTAACCAGTCTATGTTGAATTTCACTAAGTTCTCTTCTATTTCGGGTCTATTGCTAAATTTTGGTTGCTATAGTTTAGAATTCAAGTGAGATGTCTTCATGAAGTATGGTATGTTCCTGCATGTATTCATTTGCATGTACTTGCAAGTAACATGGAATTTATATGACCTCATTAGGGTGAAAACTCGGTATCTAAAAATGATGGGCCACTAGTAGGGCATGTTAGTTGCTAACTAGATTGGCGTGTATGATGGGCCACTGGTAAGACATGTTAGCTGTTAACCAGGTTGGTAAGCCACTGGTAGGGTATGGTAGTTACTAACCAATTGGTGTGAGTGCTAGGCTTTTGGTAGATGTTAGTTGCCAACCAGTCTAGCGATATGAGCGTTGCCTATGGTAGGACATGTTAGTTGTTACCCATTGCAAAGAGCCCTAAACTCATGAGAACACACATATGTTCGATATGATAAGAAATGTGAAATTTGTTTTGATATGAGATTTGGGACCCGAGGTTTAATCTAAGGAAGGATATGAAAAGAGTTAGTTAATATGACTTCCTATGTGATATATGTTATGTACTGAAATGAGTAAGTTAATATGACCGTGCATGTGATATCTGTTATGTATTGAAATGAGTAAGTCAAAATAACTTTGTATGTGATATATGTTATGTATTGAAATAAGTAAGTGATAACTCCTGAAAAGAGTTATATTGCAAGCCTCTAAACTTGATTAATTGTTTATACTAAAGTGGTTATATTTTAATTCTTAAGATATTTTTGTAACTTTGCATCATGAAGCTTAGATTGTTCTTTCGATATTACTATATATTACTTTTATTGGTGGAAGGAAAGGAATTGTTTGTGCTTGTAGCAGATGTAGGCAAGAAGAAGAGAAATGAAGGAGTGAAGTATTGATATAGCAAAAGGTTGGACAGATTGCCAGCATAAATGCCATGGCAATTCCAAAAAGATGCTGACGCAGCACTCAATCCTTGTCAGTCTTAGCCAGCTAGACGTGTACCAGATAAATCCAACTAAAAAAGAGGGAAAAAAGTGTGTGCTGAGAGAGGGGACCTACCCTATAAAAGAGTAAAAAAAGGAGAATTCTAGACATAAAGGATTTACACTAGAATTAAATAGTGGTTCATCTTCTGCAACAAACTCATGTAAAAAAATTTGGAGAAAAGAAGAGAAGGTAGCAGCTAAAGCGTATACCGGAGACGTAAGGAAGGGAACGAAGCATTCAACCTTAGGCCTTGCACCATATCGCAACATTGTAGTTGGGAGCTTATTTGGTGAAAGCTTTCTAAAGTTCTTCCTTTATTATCTTGATTAATTTCTGTGGATTTTTAACTATTAAATGACATTAAATCATACCTTTATTTTGGATGTTGATTTCAAACCTAAGAGATAATCTCATCGAGTTGGAATTACTTGATGAATCTTTATTTCCATTAATGATCAAGCAATATCTTGACTGGATCTACTGTTTCATTTTATTTGCATTATTTTGAATGCATGCCTGCAATCTCTAGACATAGATGGATGTATGGTATGTTCACAAACTTGATTTAATTATGAAAAGGTTAGATTAGTTGGATTGTAATCAAATGATACAATGAGTACTCAAAAGAATATTCGTAGCACTCTAGACATAGAGCTACGCTCTGTACAAAGTAAGGAAGAAACAATTTTGGGTATCATCCTAGAAGCTTGTAGACATGCAAAGCCTTATGAATGTTAGCTTAAGGTCCGACTCTCGAAAGAAGTAGACTACTGTAGTTAGATTCTGAATAGTAGACTAGTTAAAAATTTGCCATAGCATTATTGCAATAAGGGAGTAATCTGAGTAATTCCAACCTCTCCATTCAATAGTGTTTTTCCTTTCAACTTTGTCTCGTTACATTGCCACATCATTTTAAATTAGTATTTGATTTTAATAATGCATACGTGATTATCCTTTACAAAATTTGTTATTCTGTTTTCTTTTGGCATAACCTGATTCATATAATTCATAGCGATAACTTAACCAAATTAATCATAATCGATCCATGTGGAGACGATCTTACTTACTACTTTATTACTTGATTCGACCTGTATACTTGCACATTCGCATAATATTTCAGACGCGATAAGCTTTTGGCACCGTTGCTGGGGATCAGCAATTTGACGAACTTTGGTTTGTTATTACTGATTTAATTTTGTTAGCTTTAGTTTATTGAGTTTTTTTATTCTTTTTTAGGTTTGTTGCTAGTTTATGAGTAGAGGTATTCCCGAGAACGAAGAGTATTATTTTCATCTTGAAATCGAGAGAACCTTGAGGAGAATGAGAAAAGAATTGCGAGAGATGGGTAAGATTGGAAATGATCCAGACAGAGAAGATCCATTACGTCTGAATGGTAGGGACGCTGATATTCCTTGTGTGATAGATGATAGAAACAGACCCATTAGAGATCATGTAGTGCCTATTTAATCCAGGGATTATCAAGCCACAAATTCGAGCTCAACATTTCGAGTTGAAACTAGTGATGTTTCAAGTTCTACAAACAGTAGGACAGGTCAGTGGATTATCTACTGAAGATCCACGGCTGCACTTACAAGTCTTTTTGGAGGTTTGTGATTCATTCAGGAAATAGGGTGTTCCTGAAGATGCCCTGAGACTCAAGTTATTTTCTTATCCATTGCAAGATTGTGCCAGAGCATGGTTAAATGGTTTGCCATTAGGAATGATGGCATCTTGGAATGAACTTTGCCAAAAATTTTTGTTGCGATACAACCCTCCAAACATGAAGGCCAAGTTTAAGAATGATATTATATCTTTTCGTCAATCCGAGAATGAGACGTTGTATAAAGCTTGGGAGAGATTCAAAGAATTACGTAGAAAATGCCCGACGCATGGTTTTCAACATTGGACATGGATGGAAATTTTTTACAATGGATTGAACACACATACAAGGATGGTAGTTGATGCATCTGCCAATGGCAGTTTGCTAGATAAATCATACAATGAGGCATATGAAATTTTAGAAATGATAGCTAACAATGATTATCAATATCTGACTACAAGAGTGGGTACAGGCAAAAGAACTGCTGGAGCAATTGAGCTTGATGTTATCACCTTATTAATAGCTCAGGTATCATCCCTACCTAATATGATTAAAACATTGAAGAGCTGTAGAGTAGAAAATGAAAGTAGTTGAGCTAGCATGTGTTTATTATTGAGAAGATCATGTTTTTGATGAATGCCCATCGAACCCAACCTCACTATATTACATGGGAAATTTCAATCAGAACAATAAATCCATATTCCAATACATATAATCCAAGGTGGAAACAATATCCCAAATTCAGCTAGAGTAATCAAGGATTGGGAAATTCCAGTAGTGTCGCTCGACAGAATGTCATAAGTGCACCACCTGGATATAATCAGCCCATGCCACAACAAAATGTTCAATAAAGTTCAGAATCATCTTCTTCATTAATGGAAGCTCTGTTGAAGGAAAATATAGCCAAGAACGATACTGTAATATAGAGTCAAGCTGCATCATTAAGAGCTTCTTAAAATCAAGTAGGGTAGATTGCCAATGCATTAAGTTCAAGACCACAAGGAGCATTATCGCGTGATACTAAAAATGAAGATCTCAAGGGAAGGAGCATTGTAGGGCCATTACACTCAGAAGTGGTACTCAACTACCTGGAGTTATTACTGATGCTGATGTTGAAGAGAATAGCTTAGATTTCATACATAAAGTGAATTCAGAACCATTCATGGAGCAATCTACAAATGATAAGGTCAAACAAAACAATGTTGAAATAGACTCAACTTGTGTTGCCAATAAGAATGGTACGAAAAAGCAACCTCAACAAGTTGAAGGAAGGCCACCGCCACCTTTTCCTCAGCGATTCTAGAAATCTAAGCAAGATTTTCAATTCAAAAACTTTTTGGATGTCGAAAGCAACTTCAGATCAACATATCATTGGTGGAAGTATTAGAGCAAATGCCAAATTATGTTAATTTCATGAAGGATATCTTGTCAAAGAAGTGATGATTAGGGGATTTGAAACTGTTGCTCTTATTAAAGGGTGCATAGCAATATTGATGAACAAATTGCCTCCAAAGTTGAAGGACCCAGGGAGTTTTACTATCCATTGTTCAATTGGAAATCATTATGTTGGCAAGATATTATGTGATTTAGGTGTAAGTATAAATTTCATGTCTATGTCTATTTTTAGGAAGCTAGGAATTGGGAAGGCAAGCCCACCATAGTCACGCTGCAGCTAGCAAATCGCTTGTATGCATACCCGGAAGGTAAGGTTGAAGATCTGTTGGTAAGAATTGATAAATTTATTTTTCCAACAGATTTTATTATTTTGGAGTGTGAAGCTGATAAAGAGGTACCAATTATTCTTGGTAGACCTTTCCTAGCAACATGTTGAATGCTTATTGATGTACAAAGGGTGAGCTAACAATGAGGATAAATGACCAACAAATAACTTTTAAATGTTTCTGATGCCATAAAGTGTGGAGACAAAAATGAAGAATATCATGCCATTGGATTTCTTGACTCAACAGTAGAGAAAGATTTTGCAAAATTTTGTCACAGCAATTCTAATGATGATAGAGTTCCATTTTAGCTGACTGAAGCATAAATGAATGGTGAACTTATGAAGACCAAGCAATTTCAATGTCGACAAAGGAGGAGTTTTGAATCTTTAGATTTATCAAATCGTTCTTTCAAGCCTCCTATACCTTCCATAGAGAACCCTCCTAATTTGGAGTTAAATCCTTTGCCATTACACTTAAAGTATGCCTACTTGGGAGACAACAATAATTTGTTGGTAGTCATATCTATAGAATTGACACCTGATCAAGAGAAGAAGTTATTATAAGTTTTGAAGAAATCTAAGAAGGCATTGGGGTGGATAATTGTTTATATAAAGGGAATCAACCCTGTTATTTGCATGCATAAGATTCTACTAGAGGATTGCCATGGCAATTCTATTAAGCAATAGTGAAGACTGAACCCTATTATGAAGAAAATCGTTAAAAAAAATTTAACTGGCTTGATATTGGAATAATATACCTTATTTTAGATAGTTTGTGGTTGAGCCCTATTCATTGTATACCAAAGAAAAGAGGTGTCACTGTAGTTAGCAATGACAGCAATGAACTCATCCTAACTTGTACTATCATGGAATGGAGAGTATGTATGGACTATCGTAAGCTTAAGAAAATAACTCGGAAGGAACATTTCCCTTTGTCGTTCATCGATCAAATGTTAGATAGATTAGCGAGGAAAGCGTTCTATTTCTTCTTTGATGTTTATTTAGGGTATAATTTGATTGCCATGGGTCCTACTAATCAAGAAAAGACCACTTTCACATGTCTGTATCGAACCTTTGCTTTCAAACCAATGCAATTTGGGTTATGCAATGCCTTGGCAACATTTCAGCGCTGTATGATGGCAATATTTTTGGATATGGTGGAGAAATTCTCAGAAGTTTTCATGGACGACTTCTCAATGTTTTGTGATACTTTTGAAGGGTGTTTGAAGAACTTAGAGCTAGTTTTTTGTTGTTGTGAGGAAACAAACCTTGTTTTGAATTGAGAGAAATGTCATTTCATGGTATGTGAAGGCATTGTTCTGGGTCATAAAATTTCACAGCAAGGGCTTGCCGTAGACAAAGCAAAGATTGCGATTGTTGAGAAATTGCCACCACCTACTACAGTTAAAGGTATTTGAAGTTTCCTTGGCCATGTAGGATTTTATCGACGCTTTATTAAGGTTTTTTCAAAAATATCCAAACCCCTGTGTGCATTGTTAGAGTGTAATAGATCTTTCAAGTTTGATAAGTCTTGTTTACAAGCATTTGAAGAAATAAAAAAGCAACTAGTGCAAGCCTCGACTGTCATAACACCAAACTTGACATTACCTTTTGAACTTATGTGCGATGCCAGTGATTTTGCTGTAGGAGCAGTGCTTAGGCAAAGGGAGGATAAAGTGATTCATGCCATTTATTATGCAAGTAGAACCATGACAAATGTGCAACTGAATTACACGACTACTGAAAATGAGCTATTGGCTGTGGTATTTGCATTTGACAAATTCAGATCTTATTTAGTTGGTACCAAAGTTACACTTTATACGGACCATTCCACGATTAAGTATTTGGTGACCAAGAATGCTGCCAAGCCAAGGTTAATTTGATGGATCTTACTACTGCAGGAATTTGATCTTGAAATTCAAGACAAGAAGGGAGCTGAGAATCAAGTGACTAATCACCTGTCGAGACTTGATGTAATATCCCTAATCTGGGTCTAGTAATTTCGGGTGTATTTTTCGGGTTTCTAATAAATTTTTAATTTAATTTAGGAAGTTAATTTCATCTAAAATCAATTTAACAATAATCTAGAAAATTAAAAAAAATATTTTCAAAAAATTAATTTTAAAGATTTTAAATAATTATTAGTGAAAATAATCAATTTGGGTTGAAAA
>CM025245.1:34267164-34290406 GCA_013677275.1 Gossypium schwendimanii
AGATTAAACATGATTTGTGAGGTAATTTAAAGAAACCTGAATTTCATCATCTTCATGAACCGATTTTCTAGAATTTTGTGAAATTAATTTCAAGATGAAATTAATGCTTAGTATAACTTTATTTGGAGAGATCGATTTAGTGAGGAATTGAGTTTAATGTTACAAATCCGGTAATGCATCTTTGTGAGAGGATTTCAATTAGTATAGTTAATTAAAAGTCGTGTTTATTATAACACTCGAAAGGTGGTAATGTATACTTTATCTCTATTGAAGCTCCAAATGTTGAAGAAGACCGAGCTAATTGGAATTGAAGCTTGGATTTGCTTGGTTGATCACTTGTTTGTGGTAGAATAAATTGTGTGGTCAGTGTTTCTAAGGGTGATTTGGTAAATTGACCATCATCTATGTTTAATTAGTAGCTTAATTGATGATTTCAATTGATTAATTATGGTTGAATGACTGATTTTTTCAAGATTGATATTATATGTACAAGAGCTGAATTTTTATTGAATAGTGGTAAGTAAGTATTTAGGTGGTTTTGTGCAATTTAATTAGGTTAATTATATTGATGATTAAAGCATGTTTAGTGGAATTTTTTATCATGATATATTGGTGTTAAAATTGGTAATTGAACATTGGAAAATGGAAAATGGAAAATGAAATGCTTGATTTAATTGGATGTTAAATGGCTATGTTACATGTTACACATAAGCATTTTGTCACATTAAATTGAGTAGAACAATTATTGATTTATATGCTATGTTTGACTGAATATATTGGCAACATGCATGGTGGATCCATTGGATATAGTTGGCATGCCATAGGGTTTGTGAGTACTCACCTTTATTTGCGACATTTTGAGCATATGGTTCTAGGTGGACTGATTTGTTTGCAGTAGATAAGTTTGTGTTGAGCATGAGTCTCCACTCATTGGGTTATTGAGGTGCTATAAGGGAGTGTGTGCTTCGACCCGCTCAACTCGGTAGATTGTATTTGATACTTGTTAGAGTTCAGAGATCTATTTATTTGATGTATGATCACCCGATTAAGCCATCAGAAGTTTATACCAATATATTTATGTGTGATTATTATATCATTCGATGTTTGTAAGCCATGAATAATTGATTCTTGATATTGATAAAGCATATGAAAATTAAATTGATATGTTTCATTACTATGGCTAACAATTGGTGATTGGTTGGATGTGATTTAAGATGATCTGGATGATGATTTACAGGTCGTTTTTATTAACATTCACTGAGCTTTTTAAAGCTCACACCCTCACAATTCGTGCAGATAACCATCGGACTTGAGGAGCTAAGGAGTCGAGCAAAAGAGTTCCAAGAGATTTAGGCTTGGTAGAGACTTTAATACACATTCTAAAGACTGTAATTGGGCATTGTGGAACTCTCAGGAATTAGTTTAATTTTGGTTATAATTGGACTTTGGACATTGGACATTTTATTTCGGATGGTTTTATAATAATTTTGTGGCTTGTTTTAATTTAATTATTGAATAATTTACAATTTTTTGTTGCTTGATAACACGACGATTGATAACACGGTGTGTGGGGCCTGAAATTTATACTAATGATTGTTTAAATGAAGCTTCCATAGAGTGGTTTACTAGCGACTAAGGTACACCACTAGTTCAATTTATTTGGTGTTTGTTATGTATGAAATTGATTGTCTAATTCTATATAATTAAGGCTGAATTGATGTCAATAAATTCAATTGAAGGTGTATGTATATGTATGTTAATTAATCTTAGTTAAATTGGGTTTAATTGACCATTAAAGTATGTAAAATCGGGTTTTAAAACGAGTTTTTCACAAAAATAGGTGCAGTGGTTTTCACACGGACATGTGAGGGTTGCACACGGCATGTGGGTAAGTGACACGGGCGTGTGGAGACTAGAGCTACCACACATGGGTGTGTGCGATTGGCCTAAAAGTTTTTCACGACACGAACACTACCATTTAGTGACATACTGTCTATGGGACACAACCATGTGGGTTTTGGAGGGTTGAATTTTTATCTTTTTAAATTGGTAATCTAATTTGTTTAGGTTACAATTTAGTCCTGGAAATTGATTAGTCTAATTAGATCTTTATATGATAAGAAAACTTGGTAAATTTTAGGATAAGTCTTGTAATGGGTAAAATCTGATAGAAACACACTTAATTTATAATTTGGAATAGGTCCTATAGTTTGTATTTGTTATAATTTAGTCCCTAATAATAAAACTTCAATTAGACATAGTAAACGGACTCAAATTAAGCTAAAATTTTTAAGCTTGCATAATTTGACTAATATAATGTCGGTAAACACTTAGATCTAAAATCAAGTTATTTTTACCATAAGTGGTAAAATGGCGAAAATTCACTTAAGTTAAATTACCTAGAAAAGTTTAAAATTGGCTCATAATTTGCTTCCGTGTTAATAAATAACTAGTAATTAGATAAGATTAAGGTGTTATAAGGTCGGGGTGTGTCTTGGGTGGTCATTGGCCGGAGAGTCACTTAGGTGGCTAATGTAATACTTCAAATTTGGGTCTCTTCGTCCCGGTTGGGTTTGGGGTGTCACACTTGAAGCAAGAAATGAAGACAGTAATGTCTAACTCATTAAGGAAGATTTCTCAAATGATCAATAGCTGGTTGCCATGGCATTACCTTGGTATGTCGATATCACTAATTTCTTAGTAAGTGGGTTACTACCACCTAAGCTCAATAGTCATAGATGAAGGAGATTTCTCTATGATGCTAAGCAATATTATTAGGATGAGCCATTTTTATTCAAGCATTGTGCAGCCAGAGGTGTGATCCGGATGACGAGATTTAGAGTATTTTACACCACTATCATTGTGTATCGTATGGAGGACACTCTGGGGGAATGCGAACTGTAGCAAAAATTCTCCAATCTAGTTTTATTTGTCAAGCATGTTTAAAGATGATCATGAATTTTTCCAAGCTTGTAATCGTTTTCAAAGAGCTGAGAACCTACCAAGGAGGCATGAAATGCCACTGCAAAATATTGTAGAAGTTGAGTTATTTGACGTGTAGGGAATCGATTTTATGGGTCCATTTCCACTTTCTTAGGACAACATGTACACAATTCTGGCTATAGATTATGTTTCCAAGTCGATAGAAGTTGTTGCTCTCCCTACGAACGAAGCCAAGTCGGTACTAAAGTTCTTGCGTAAGAATAATTTCACAAGGTTTGGTACACCTCGTGTGCTTATTAGTGATGAGGGCCCCATTTTGATTGCAAATTAGTTGCTACTACCTTGATGAGATATGGGGTAAAGCATAAATACCACCCTCAAAAAAATGGACAAGATGAAGTCTCTAATAGAGAAATTAAGCAAATCTTGGAGAAAGTGTTGAATCAAACTCACAAAGATTGGTTATCAAGATTGGATAAAGCATTGTGGGCATATCGTACTGCATTCAAGACACCATTGGGAATGTCGCCTTTCAAGCTGATATATGAAAAACCTTGTCATTTGCCTGTTGAACGTGAACATAAGACATTTGAGCAATTAAGAAACTGAACATGGATTGGATTAATGTTAGCAATAATCAACTATTAGAATTGAATGAAATGAAGGAGTTCAAAGCTCAGGCTTATGAGAATGCCAAACTATATAAAGAAAGGACAAATCGATGGCATGATAAGAAGATTTTGCCACGACAATTTGAACCTGGACACCAGTGTTGTTGTTCAATTCCAAGATGAAATTGTTTCCTAGCAAATTGAAGTCTCGTTCGTCTGGCCCATTTGAGATAGTGTATGTCTACCCTCATCGAGCTGTAAAAGTCAAAGATGGCAAGACGGACCTTAATTTCAAAGTCAATGGCCAACGTTTGAAGCATTATTGGTGTGTCCCTATAACTCAGGATAAACATTCCATTACTCTTTGAAATGCTTAAATGCCCACCTCTACATGAGTTTCTTTGTTTTATTTGTTTCTTTTTCTTTATTTGATTTAAATAATTAATTAATTTTTTATTTCTATTTTCCTTTGCAGGTATACTAAGGATTGGGCTTGGTAGATTAGTAGTTTGCCCATTAGCATCACTTGCTAGTTGTACTTTATTTACCCCCAATAAAATTTTATCTTTCTGCCTAAACTTACTTTTACAGTGTCAGGCTATAATTTTAGCCTTCTTATCACCCACGTCACAGCCTGATTTTTCTCTTTCTTTTACCCTAATCGTTTCCTTTCCTTTCATAGTTACTATCAGTTTCATTCTTCTTCAACATTTTCTTTGTTTCTTTCATAACTACACCCAAAAGAATGCTAGAAGCCTCAATTTTCCGTTTCTTATCACGATAATATGCCAGCATGTTAATGTCCCTCTTCAAGCAAATGAGGATACTATTCCCAACAAAGGGGCTACCACAAAGCAATTTACTATAAGAGTTGTGGGGGAGGAAATGCCACATTATCCACCCCCTAGTTTTGCTTCTAGATCCTCCACTCCTACTTGTGCCCCAGCAACTCCGTCTACATCTCAAAATGCCTTTGAGCAACATGTGCTCAATTCCCTTGAGAAGTTGTACAAGTAGTTTAGTATGTTTGAAAAGCAGCAATACGAATTGCCACAAACTTAGGCAAAGCACAAGAGGAGATGTCTCTCTTTTAGGGCTAAGCAAGGAAGAGGGATGTTGCTATCAAGAAGTCCATTCAGAAGAATTTTACTAGGCCTATGCCTGTGTTCCCTAATTTTCCTCAGGGACTACTATCTGATGCAAAGGAAGAGGAAGAGGATGCAACCAAACCTACCACCATCCACACTGCCACTAAGGAGAAAGACCAACCAGGACTAGAGGGAGAGGTAGAGAAAACCGAATCTATGAACATTGAATTTGATCAGGAAGCAGAAGAAACAAACCTAATTTGTGCACTGAATGTACCTGCTACTACACCTATCCCACCTCTATCGATTGAGCTAATATCAATACAAGATAGTGAGATTAATAAGTTGGTTAATATCTCACCAAATCAGATGATGAGGATGACGAGGTGCCAATCAATTCCTTATAACAGAAGCAATGTTACAAGCATGCTGCCACCAAAACCACTCACCCAAACTAAAGTAACAAACACTTTCTTTCCAAGCTTTCATTTTTAGTTTCATTTCATCATACATTCATAACTATTGTCTTTACATTTTCTTTCTATATATTTCTTTGCATTATTTTAGTTTATTTTTGTATGTTCATGCATTGAGGACAATTCATCCCTTAGATTTGGGGGTGTGTTGTGCATTAGATAGTTGTTTTAATAATTGTTCATTTTTTCATTCATTTTTCCATGACACATAAATGCCAAAAAAATGTTAAACTATGATGAGTTTATTTTTGTTGATGAGGTTCGATGAGGAATTTAATTCTTTGGCATACCTAGAAATGTGTGATGGTGAATTAGGTGAGTTTAGCTTAGAACGGTTGCTTGAGAATTTACCTCTAAAAATAAAATGCCTTAATTCCAATTACAATTAGTCTATAGTAGGTTTCTTTTAATAATCTTAAAAATTCTTGAGGCTAAGTTTAGGATATTGGTAATTCTCAATAATAATAAGAAAATAAAAAATATAAATAAATGCCATAAATTACTCAAATGCTTGAAATTGCCAAATAGGTTAGCAACATTTTGTCTGCTCCATTATGTTGTTGATTTGAAAAGTAAGTTTAAGTAAGAGTGATTCAATAAAAGTAGTTTAGAGACACTCCAATGTAGTGCTAGGCTGAATAGCTAAGAAGGTAGTTGTTTGCTCCATCTGTCTTCTAAGTTAAAAGCATTAAATTTATGAGTTCATTTCATTCTAATTGTGACATGATGGAATACCTAGCAATTTAGTGGATCTCCATTGAAATTTTCAAGTATAGAAACTATGTGACAAGATGAATTCCTAGTAAAAATATTTGTAACTGAGTATGAAACGCTATCTTGACTAAAAAGAAACTTAGTTCAGATGAAAGATAAACTAAGTACATTAGGAAGTACTTGCTATAGTTGAAACTTTTTAAGCAATTAGGAAGTTTTATTTTTAGGGCAATATTTTCTACACTTACTTTGCTAAATAACTTATGAAACTTGAACTAATTCTTGGAGACTAAAGATAGTTGAGAATAAAGGTAAAATAAAATATGTTTCATATGGCCTGGCAGTACAAAAGGTAATTATGTGTTATGGAAATTCTTCCATTCATGCATACATGCATTCATACATATTTTGCTTAAGGACAAGCAATAACTCAGGTTTGGGGGTGTGATAACTCTTGGAAAGAGTTATATTGAAGGCCTCTAAACTTATTAATTGTTTGTACTTAAGTGATTCTATTTGCATTTTTAGGATATTTTTATAACATTGCATCTTGAAGCTTGGACTATGCTTTCAATATTACTATATGTTATCCTTTTTGGTGGAAGGAAAGAAATTGTTTGTGTTTGTAGCAGGTGTAAGTAGAAAGAAGAGAAATGAAGGAGTGAAGTATTGTCATGGCAAAAGGTTGGACAGATTACCAACATAAATGCTATGGAAATTCTAGGAAGATGTTGACGCATCACTCAGTCCTCGTCACTCTCAGCTAGCTAGACGTGCACTAGATAAATCCACCTGAAAAAGAGGGAGAAAAGTGTGTGTTGAGAGAGGGGACCTAAGCTATAAAAGAGGAAAGATAAGAGAATTCTAGACACAAGATTTACACGAGAATTAATGACCGGTTCATCTTCTCCAACAAACTCCTGTGAAAATACAGAGAAAGAGGAGAGAGTGGCAGGTAAAGCACAGAGTAAAGACATAGTGAAGGGGACGAATCATTCAACCCTCAGTCTTGCACCATATCGCAGCACTACAGTTGGGAGCTAATTTGGTAAAAGCTTTCTGAAGTTCTTCCTTCATTATCTTGATTAATTTCTATGGATTTTTAACTGTTAAATGATGTTGAATGATACCTTTATTTTGGATGTTAATTTCCAACCCACGAACTAATCTCATCGGGTTGGAATTAATTGATGAATCTTTATTTCCAGTAATGATCAAGCAATATCTTGACTACATCTACTATTCGATTTGTATTATTTTGAATGCATACCTGCAATCTCTAGACATAGGTGATATTAGTTGGATAGTAATCGAATGATGCAAGCGAGTACTTGAAAAAATATTTGTAGCACTTTAAATATAAAGCTGCACTCTGTATAGAGTAAGGAAGAAAAAATATTCGGTATCATCCTTGAAGCTTGTAGACATACAAAGCCATAGAAATGGTAGCTTGAAGTCTGACTCTCGAAAGAAGCAGACTACTGTAGTTAGATTCTGAACACTAGACTAGTTAAAACTTTTCCATGGCATTATTGTGTTATAAGGGAGTAATCTAAGTAATTCCAACCTCACCATTCAATAGTGTTTTTCCTCGCAACTTTGTCTCGTTATATTGCCACAACATTTTTAGTATCTAATTTTAGTATTGCATATGTTATTATCCTTTACAAAATTTGTTATTCTATTTTCTTTTTCCATAGCCTGATTCATATAATTCATAGTGATAACTTAACCAAATTAATCATAACTAATCCCTGTAGAGACGATCTTACTTACTACTTTATTACTTAATTTGATGTGCATAATTGCACATTTGCATATTATTTCACACGCGACAGTAAGTTAATATGACTCTATATGTGTTAAATTTTATGTATAATTACTGACAGAAAGGAAAAGTTGAATGAAAAGTGGTAAGTTTTGCCCCATATTTGTTGTGCATTTGTTAACTATTGGTATTTGGCATATAGAATCCACCCTAATAAAGGTGTGTACGATTTAGCAAAATGAGATGTTTGAAATGCAAAGTCATGTGTTAGAAGAGATTGTATTTGGTTGGGAAGTTTCATATCTATTAAGGTTAAAGTTCTTTTTGGTGTAAGGATGAAAGTATCCATCTGATGTTAAGCAAGAAAGTACACGCTCAATATTAGAGGTTGTTTGATGTTAGAGTATGCCTAGAAATGCTATTTGCCATGGTAAAGTATTCACCAATGATATGGGAGTGTTCACTTGAATGTCTCAACATGTAAGGTTGGTTTATTAGTCTATGTGCATGAGTTTACCGTTGTAATGTCATTCTTGCTTATGTATTTTCATCTAAAAGGTTGAGTCTCTCTTTTTTGGAGCTCACTAAGTTCTTTTAAACTTACCACTTTTCTTTCCCCTCTTTCCAAGAGATACTCCATCGTAGGCTTGTTGAAGGGACTCAACTAGAAAGAGCATCCTCTACAGTGAGCTTGGCCTGTGTTAATTTTGTAACATGCATATGATCTTTGGGGGTGACGTGTAATTCTATTTTGAATCTAAATTTATAACAAAGCACTTCTTAATTAAATAAATTAAATAAAGTTTTATAAGAATGTTACTTCATGAGAAATTGGTTGAAGTTTATTGAATTATAATTTGTGAAGTGATTTCTATTTGTATATGCCAAACTATTTTATATGATATTGTTACTATCAATACTTTTATTTTAGATAAAATATTTGAACTAAAAGTTTTAAGCTCAATTATGTTTGTGCTATGGCGTATACTTGTTTGATTTCTTTATCATTTAAAAATCTTTCTGAGTGAACGCCAATTCAATTTTTTATGCACCTCAGCTAAATTAAAAGTGAACTATATATAGGTTTACTTTTTGTTTGTGTAATGCCTCATATGACCTTTGAGGATTGGGGTGTTTCATTTCATCTCTCTTTGGAAGATTATCGTAAAACAGTGAAAGAAAGAGAGAACATGAAAAAGGTTCCTTATGCTTTGACAGTAAGAATTCTCATGTATGATATGCTACGTACACACCTATATAATAGCCCACCCGACAAAATCTTTGTATTTGGTTACTGTTTATTGTGTTATTGTATTAAGCGTAGCTCTGAGAAAGTAAGATGTTAATTTTGTTTAAGTATATTATTTTGTGTACGTCTCAATTGATGAATCCTATGTTTTGGTGAATTACGTGTTTCGACAAGATCTTTGGGTTGGCAGATTTTTTTTGTTGAGTATACTCCATTCTAGAAGTTTAGGCTAATTCATTAAGTTTGTAGTTCATAAATTTGTTTATTATTTTAATAAGACTATTTAGTTAGCCAAGTGAAAACTCGTTAGAATGGAACTATGATACTATAGTTGATAAGACTTAAATGATGATAAGTGCACATAATCATGAAAATCAAAAGTGTTAGTGGAATAATTTGATCCTTCCACCAAACCATGTCTCCATGCTTAGGTGTATAAGGATATCAGTGTTTTCACTGATAAACTTTGTGTTTTATTTGTATTCATCTTCTTTTTTATTTTCTCTGCATTTTCTGAAAAGCTTCAGTCCAGAAACCTATCTGAAGTTGGGTTCACTGTATTTAGCCAACTCTTACGTTTGTTTTAGCTCTCTACCCAGGACATTGTAGAAGGTCCGAGTGATAAATGAAAAGGTCCTGCTATATATATAGACTTTGTTGTATTTCTAGTGAGTTCCTTCATACTTCCTTGTGTGTAGTATTCATGTTTTATATTTAGTGTAAAGTAAGTACTTATGACCTGTAAAGGTGAAGTGTGCATAAATGAAAAGTGGTTGTTCAGAGTTTTCAGTAATGCTTGTGTTAATGTGTAAACCATTTTTCATGCTTAAGCCACTACCTTCTGTTTCTGAAAAGAATGATATGATCTGGATCATGGGAATGATATTAAAGAAAAATATTCATGGCAATGCCTTCAATGGAATGTTCATTGAACTGGCAGATCACGATACATGAAAATAGTTGTGTATCCTCTGGTAGGGCAAATGTATGTTGCAAACCAAATTGGCAAATCACAACAAAGGATACAAAAAAAGGAATATGAATGGAATATATGATATGAATCTGACAAAAGGATTTGGGTATGCGACTAGCATGAAAAACATTTATCTGTATGTTATATGGGAGTAGTGTATGCGCTAAAGGGATAGTAATCCGGTGTATAAACTGTCTGTGTATGCTACTTGCCATCTGGTGAACTACGTGATTCTAATTAACTCTTAGATATGATCTACTTGAAGTATTAATGGTTGTTGATAAGACTTATTCTGGAACTCACTAAGTTTATTTGAACTTAATTTGTTTCCCTTTTTCTTTCACAGGTTTACTGTTGAAGGAAGACATTCTGTTAGACTACGCCAGAGGACACCTGCTGCTTTGAGACTTCTATTGTTTTGTATTATGCATGATGATTGGGATGATGTCTGATTGTATTTTGGAAAGAATTTTACTTGAAACCTAGGTTGATAAACTATGTTTTAATAAAGATTCGTTTCAGATATGAAAGGGTTTTCCAGTGTTATATTTCATATGATGAAAATTATCTTCTTAAAGCTTATTCACCCCATGGCTTATACTTTATTTTATTATTTTATTAAATATTTAATACCAGTCCCCAGTTTTACAGAGTATACGCCAAAACTAGTTTCAAAGATAGATGATTTCTTTGTAGTGACACAACATGCTTGAATCCTCCTAAAGGATTGGGTTTGGTGTGTTATAACCCATATATCTATTTTAGTGGGGTTGTTAAGTTGTTATCAAGCAAATCCAGAACCAAGATATTAGCAAGCAGTTAAACATATGCTCAAGTATTTACAGAGAATGAGGGATTATATGATTGTGTATTTTGGAGGAGATCTCACTCTTATCAGATATATTTATTCTGACTTCCAAACGTGTCAAGATTCAAGGAAATCGACATCAGGCTGTGTTATTGTCTTAGGCGGCAAGTCCATTGTATGGAGAACAGTACAGCAGATTTGTACTACTAACTCCAATTTGGAGGTCAAATATATGGCTACTTTTAAGGCTACTAAAGAAGAAATATGGCTTTGAAAGTTCCTCACGAAATTGAAGTCACTCCTAGAATGGGAAAAGCATGAGTTCGAATAGATAAGGAATCAAAAGCTGGTGTGTTGGGTGTACGACTTCTATAGTATGTAGCGTTATTCACAACAGTGAAATTCATAGCTTGAGACGTGGGTAAATGATATCTTATCATTGGAATTACATGGTTGATGAAAAGTAAATGTGGCCTCATGTTGTTCATAGCTATGAGATAAAATAAAATCATATTGGAGAGTGAATATTATCTTAAAGAGATTAAGAATATGCTATGAGAGTTCGAGGACAAAGTAATCAATGTGCAACAAGCATGCAAATAGGAAGTTTTGCTAACTACTTGCTAAGTTCTATATTACAATAAATTATAATCAAGTGTAATTACACTAATAGACTATCTAACACTAAGATGGATCAAATCGTAAAATAATCAAAATTATGCAATTAACAATTCAAGACATAGAAGTGGTCGGTTGACTTCCATGTTGCTGATTAGTTTTCAGATTAGGGATCTAAAAGGTTTAAACTTTTAATTTGTTCAATTTTACCTCTCGGTTACCATTTTACCCAATTAGATGATTTAGTCTGGTTTATCTCTCGACATCACAAAAATAACTCGAGACAACCAAATTGGTCTCACCTACCTAAATATTCACCTATAAGCGTCAATTCTAAGTTTTGAAGTATATTTGATTTAGTCCAATTATTACACTTTAGTCCCTGTACCAAAACTAACCAAACAACATTTCCATAACCAACCACCATAGATTTAGTTACTCAAAAACATTTTCATGCAAACAAAAAACCAATACATACTCAAATCATACATTAAAATAAACATAAGAGTAGATTATTACAGCAACAATGGAGGTGGAAATACAAGTTTAGATTTTTATACTTTGGAAAGAAAATGAAATTGAAATATATTAAAGGATTTGGATGAAAATGAAACTACAAAGCAAATTTTAAGTATAAAAGTGAAAATACTAGAAAAGCTATAATAAAAACTAACTAAACTACCAGCTACACCAACTTAACTCAAAAATGTTAATGAACTAAACCTTAAAAATGAGGAAAAAACTAACTATTATACTTAAAAGATGGAAGAAAATGTGGCTCTTTTAAAGTGTTCAGCCAAAAGGTGTTTTAATCAAATGAATACAATTCAAAATATCAAACAAAAATGCCTTTAAAAATTGTGTTTTGGCTTGGGCTGATATTGAACAAAAGGCTACCACTATAGTTATTTTTCACTCATCATGAATTTATGTTGTAACACCCAGGCTTCGATGTCACGACACCTTCGATAGTGGTGCACTCATGGTTGTACGGGTTCTTAGTGTTGCAACAACCACTATTCAGTGTCACGACACCACTGGTGTTGGCCATAATTTCTTTACTTCAACACTTTCAATGATATAACGACCTTGAAGGCACGGTGTCACGACATCTTACTACTTGTGTCGCGACTCTCTCGGTAGTAGGCTCCTAGTTGTTGTATCCTTGAGGCAAAGGGACTCGATGTCGTAACTTTTATAGCATCAGTGTAGTGTCACCCACGCTGAATGATATTTTTCTCAAGGCTGAACTGTTTTCATCTTCCTACACCAACTCAAACACCTATTTGGGTTCCTCATGACATTGTTTTGCCAATTTGGGTCTCAATAGGGAAAAAACTAAGCCAAAATCATTTATTAAAGATAAAAGCTAAAAATCGACAAAAGTATAGAAAATACACTTAAATTGTTTGAGAAAAAGCTCCTTGAGTGTTTTGGACAATCTAATTTGGTATATCAAACTATGATATATCATTTATACCCTATAGGTTAGGGGTTCAAACCTTACCATAGGCAAATCACCACAATTTCCTTTGGTAGGTTACTGTGTGCCACACACGATCCTTCCTAATGAAGCTCTTTTGTTATGTGAAATCATGCCTCAAGCTAATTATTTAGGCACTCAAGCTCTCCACAAAGTTGGGAGATAGCCCCGACTTGTCTCGAGGACAATACTGACTCATTAAGTGGACCGTTGGCTTTGGACAAACTACACTTTGAAGACTTCTTCAAAAGAAGTCAACCTTCCCCAACAAAGCTCCTTTGCTCGGTTTGATTTTTGAAAATATTTTTTATTTTCATTTCCAAAAAATTGATTTCATTTCCTATTTTTAAAAAATGAAAAATACATTTGGTAAATAAAAACAAAAACTTATTTTCAATAATGAAAACACGAAAACATGTTAGGTACATTATTGTTTTATAATACAAAGATGAGAACTAAAATAAAAAGTTACTACATATTAAAAAATTGTTTCAAAAAAATATTTTTGTGTTACATGAGTTTGAACTACCTCCAATTCTCTACATAAATTTAAATTTAAAATGTTTGATTTCAACTTTTTCAATTTTATAAAACATATTTTGTGAAAACAGTGAAAACAATTTTTTATTATTTTCTAATTTTCTAATTTTCATATATTTTCATTTACATTATTCAAAAACCTTTTTCAAAACTTTTAATCAAACAAATTTCCCTTAGTGTTTTCCATTTTCAAGAAAATTAAAACAAATATGAAAACAATTTTGTTTCTTGAAACCAAACAAAGTTTATTGATATCATACGAAAAGTGTTAGAAAAAATTTTTAGAAAAGTGTAACTAAATCAATATAGCGATTAAAGATTCGTGATCAAATTTTGAGTTGATTGACTTCTATTATATTTTTTATAGAAAAAAAAAGGGAAAAGAATTTTATTTGGTTGAAATTTAATAATAAGCTTCGCTATTGAATCTAATTTAATTGGCATAATTGTTGTTATAACAATTTATAAGTACTGGATTTGACCATGTTTAATTAGTTGGAAGTTTAGCAAAAATATTTTTTAAAAAATTAATAAAAAGCTTCTAGAAATGTTCTTTAAAAAGATTAAGAAAAAGGAAATTCATTGTCTTGATTTGTTTGGAGCCATGGTTAAAGCTCGTCAAACACCCATTTGGCAAAGATTTAAATTGTGTTACTCCATCCCTTATCCTCAATATTGTATCAAAAAAGTTAAAAATATTATTAATGAGATCATTACTTATGGAAGGTATTATTAACTATTTCAACAAACTTTTATACACCAACACCCCTACCCCAATATTGTATAAAAATGTTACAAATTTATTATTGATGAGATCATTATAAATATAAGATATTATTAACTATTTCAACAAACTTTTACATACCAACAAGTGTTGGATACAATAGTAAAAATATCAAAAAATAATTTTTTCCCGAAACTTATAAAATATTTTTAATTAACTTGAACTCTAAAAAATCTCATGTTCGAATTAAAGAAAAAGGAAGGAAAATAAGGAAAACAATAAATTTCCTCTTGATTTATTTATTTAAAGGAATGCAATGAAAATTGAGTATTTTTCTTGAAACTTTCTATCTTTATTTACTCTAATTTGAGAAAGTAAGAGAAGAATTTTAGTGTTTGGTCTTTTGATCATAAGTGTTCATTTTACAATTCACTTTGTGAGCCAATGTAATGATTAATTTTCATTTCCTTTTCATTGGTTAACTAAATGATTAAAATTTCAATTTTTTGTGTGGAAATAGAATGTTGATAATGACAATGTATCACAAAGAAAAGAAAGAAAGAAAAACACACAGATTTTACGTGGAAACCCTTTTGGGAAAAAAATCATGGGCAGAAGAGAAGAAAATTTACTATGTCAAATTCAAATAACTACAAGGAGTAAAGATTGCGTCTATTTATAGGTTTAGAAAACCTTATTCTAATCAACATCTAATAGAAGTAATGTAGTAAGGTTGAAACACCTTATTCAAATAAATATCAAACAGAGAAAGTAAACTTCTATACGGATTCTTCTTGTGCAGCCTGTATTTTATTTTAATAAGAATTTGGATCTCAACTCTAAAAATCTCTACCTTGACACAAATTTTTAATGAACAAGTTCTCCACCTCTTCCATGAAACCCCTTAAGGGTTTATCTTCAACAATGAACACCAACTAAGTCTAAGTAATGCTCAAACTTGGTTATAGGAATTAACTTATTCATCATATCTGCAGGATTATCATGAGTACTGGTTTTGCTCACAACAAGATCACCACAAGCAATAATATCACGAACAAAATGATACCAAACATCAATGTTCTTTGTTCTCTCATGAAACATTTGATCTTTCTTAAGGAATATGATAGTTTGACTGTCACAAAATATTATATTGATTTGAAGGTCTTCATTGAGTCCACTAAATAGCCCTTTTAACCAAATAGTTTCTTTACAAGCCTCAGTGATCGCCATTAACTTAGTTTCATAGTAGACAAAGCAATAGTATTTTACAAGGTGGCTTCCCAACTGATTGCACAACCCCCAATTGTAAAGACATAACCTGTGAGAGATCTTCTTTATCAAGGTCTCTAGAAAAATCAGCATCAACTTATCCAATGACTCCATCTCTATTTCTTTCAAACTATAAGCAAACATCAATAGTGCCTCGTAAATATCTAAAAATTTACTGAACTACTTTCTAGTGTTCTTTACCGAGATTGCATCTGCTAACTGCACTGACTACATATGATAAATCTAGATGTGAACAAACCATATCATACATAAGAGATACAACTACACTAGAATATGGAAAATTTGACATGTAGTCAATCTCATCATATGATTGTGGAGACAAAGCTGATAAAAGTTTGAAATGGGCCACCAAAGGAGTACTAACAAGCTTAACACTCTGCATATTGAACCTGCAAAAAACTTTCTCAATGTACCCTTTCTGACTTAGGTACAATTTACTTGCTTTTCTATCTCTGAGAATCTCCAGACAAAGTATCTGCTTTGCTACTCTCAAATCCTTCATCTCAAATTCTTTATTGAGTTGGGTTTGACCTTTCTTATCTCTCTTTTATCTTTCGCTGCTATCAACATGTCATCAACATAAAAGAGTAGATATACAAAAGAAGCATCACTATTACATAACTATCAAAGCTACTTCTTTTGAAATCATGAGAAGTCTTAAAACAATCAAACCTCTTGTACCACTGTATTGGTGAATGTTGAAGCCATAAAGGGAATTTTTCAACAAGCAAACATAGTCCTCTTTTTCTGAAACTGTAAAGCCCTCTAGTTATTACATGTAAAAGTCCTCATCAAGTTCTCAATGCAAGAATGTTGTTTTCACATCTAACTATTCAAGTTCCAAATCATTTACGACCACAATACCAAGCAAGGCTCCAATCGAACTGTGCTTCACAACTGGAGAAAACACATTTGTGAAGTCCATGCCTAGAATTTGACTGTAACCCTTTCCAACAAGCCTTTTTTTATATCTAGGTTCTTCAACTCATAGAGTCCCTTATTTCTTCTTGAACACCAATTTACAACGAACAATCTTCTTACCTTTACGAAGCTTCAGAAGATCCCATGTTTTGTTCTTGTGGAGTGACTCCATCTCTTCTTGCATGGAAAACATCCACTTTTATGAGTCTTCATAGCTAATTGCCCTGGGATAAGTAGATAACTCTTGATTTCCATCTATATCTTGAACCACATTTAAAGTAGAAGCAACTAGATCAGCCTCGACATACCTTTTCGGAGGTTTAACTTCTGTTCTAGGTTTGTTTTTTGCAATAGAATATTGTGATGAAGAAGTGACTCTATTCTAATTTTCTATACTAACTTGAGGAGTCGACTCTATTGTACATATTGGATTAATCTTAAGCTTCACTTGCTTTTGTTGTTCTTAATTTGAAGAATCTTTAAGAGATAAGGTAGGTAGCATGATAGTTTTATCAAAAAAAAATTACAACTTTTCTATTTTCAAGACACCATAACTTATGCCCTTTTACACCAGCCTTATAACCAAGAAAAACATATTTAATAGATCTTGGTTCCAATTTTTCGTTATCAACATGAGCATATGTAGGACACCCAAAAATATTTAAATCAGAATAATCAACAGGTTTACCAGACCATATCTTTTGTGGAGCCTTTTTCTCAATGAAAACGGATGAAGATCGGTTGATCAAAAACATGCAGTAGAGGTTGTTTCAGCTCAAAACGAATTTGTTTTGACAACATACATTGAACCTTCTCCATGATTATTCTGTTCATTCATTTTGCAATGTCATTCTGCTATGGAGTATGACAAACTGTCAAGTGTCTCATGATCCCTTTTAATTTGTATAATTCGTTAAACTAATCAGAATATAACTCCAAGCCATTATATGTGCGGAGATATTTTATTTATTTTCCTATCTGTTTATCAACCATAGTTTTCCAATACTTGAATACAAAAAACACTTTTCTTTTCTACTTCAAGAAGAACACCCAAACTTTTTTAGAAAAATCATCAATAAAAGTTAGCATATAATTAGTTTGACCTCTCGAAGGCACTCTAGATGGTCCCCAAAGATAATAATGAATATAATCCAACGTTACCTTCGTGTTATGGATTCCTCTGGTGAATCGAATTCTCTTTTGCTTCCCAAAAATGTAGTGCTAATAGAACTTTAGTTTGTTAAAGCCTTGCCCATTAATAAGTTGTCCTTTACTCAATTCTGTCATGTCGTTTTCACTCATATGCCCTAAGTGCATATGTCATAGTCTAGTAATATCATCATTTGACAAGGAAGAGAAAGCAACTCTTGCATCACCAATAACAGTAGAACCCTGCAAAACATATAACTTGGCAATTTTTCTCTACCCTTTCATCACAATGAGAGAACCTTTGGAAATCTTCAGAACCCCACTTTCAATTGTGTATTTGTACCTTTTTGAATCAAGAGTACTCAACAAGATTAAATTTCTCTTCAATTTCGGAACATGTCGTACATTACTAAGTGTTCTGACAACTCCATCAAATATCTTAACTTTATTTCTTCCAATACTTGCGATTTTACACAAAGAATTATTTCCCATCAAAATAACACCTTCAGATATTGTTTCATTAGTTGTAAACCAATCCTAGTTGGGACTCATATGGAAGATGCAGCTAGAATCAAGAATCCACTCCTCGCTCACTTTAGAATTGTTGGTAGAAGCAACTAGGAGTTCACCATCACTATAGTCTTCTACAACATTAGCTTCACCAAATTATTCTAGTTGTTTTCCCTTTTGATTCGCAGCCTTCTTTTTTATCATGTTCTACAACTTATAACACTCAGATTAAATGTTTCTTTTCTTCTTGTAAAAGTTACAAATTTTACACCTGTTTGAAGATCTTGATCTACCCTTAGATTTACTGTGAGGATTTTGTTCCTGTGTCCTTACATGATCATCATCAGTATTTCGTTCATGTCTCCCATAAACAATAAGACCATTTCCCTAAATCTTCTTTATCAAATTGAACCTCCATGGCCTCTAGGTTTAAGATAATTTCCTTAAACACAATTAAGTGTTCATGCATAGATGCATCTTCTTCTAAACAATAAGTATAAAGATGATGTTTAATATGTAACTTACTTGTTAGGGTTTTTGACATGCATAGCTGCTCCAGTTTTTCCCATAATGCAGCGACAGTCTTCTCTTTCATCACATCCTACAAAATTTCATTAGACAAATGTAATTGCATTAAGGCCTTTCAATCTTTACGCTTCTTCTCTTCATCCATCAATGTCAAAGGCATCTTACCTGCCCCTAACAGGGCATCTTCCAAATCCATCTGTGCAAGAACTACCTGCATCTTTATCTGCCACAATGCGAATCTGATGTTACGATCCAACACCAGAATTTTATACTTCAATGACACCATTACCTTGATCAAAATAAGCAACCCAAAAATCTCTAATACCATTTTTTGAAAATAGAATATTGATAATGACAATGTATAACAAAGAAAAGAAAGAAAAAAACACAGATTTTACATGGAAACATTTTCGAGGAAAAACCACAGATAGAGGAGAAGAAAATTTATTATGTCAAATTTGAAAAATTATAAGGAGTAAAGACTGCGTCTATTTATAGGTTTAGAAAACCTTATTCTACTCAACATCTAATAGAAGTAATGCAGCAAGGTTGAAACAACTTATTCAAATCAATATCAAACAGAGGAAGTAAACTTTTATACGGATTCTTCTTGTGCAGGCTGTATTTTATTTTAATAAGAATTTGAGTCACAACTCTAACACTTTGTATTAATTTTAACTATCAAAACTATTGGGTTGCCGGGACACCCCGTGGATCAGTAAAAAAATTATTCTGACTATTCAAACTAGGAATCCATGCACGGGGAGTAAATCGAGAAGCAAAGGTTTGAAAATAAACCTTTCAAAATCTAAAAAATACGCTGCTGGTATAATCCCCTTTGCATGTTGTCGATCCAAAGCCGCAACAGAATCGTATGGGCCTCTATGTTGTCTACCCAGTTGTGAACGAACAAATAAAAACTCTCTCTGAAAGTTTCAAAGAGTTTTTTTCCAAAAAAAAATACAATTGCTAGACCTAGGTGTCTTTTCCTTTTCATGGCTAATGTTGGTAACACCCTCTCACCTTAAGGTTTTTATGATTCCCTTTTATTTTAATAGCCACATTAAAAATGGAATCACCCCTTTTTGATACCAAAAAATATATGGAAAATATCATAATGTAATATCCCTTCCAAAAGGATATTAATTTCCATATATTTTATGTTTGACTAAAATTATTATAACACTTTATTTTAATAATTTCGGTAAACAATGCATGATTAATATTTTATATGAATCAAATTCATACATTTATTTTAACTATGTTCTATGTTCTTGTACAATGAATTTGTACATATATTGTGTTTATTATTTAACTGCCAAATTAAATTAATTCAATATTAATATAATTCTCATGACAATTAAATTTAATACCAACTGTGTTTAGATTTTGTTCATTTCAACCATAGGGTGTGACCTTATAGTCTTTTGTAACATTGGTAGTAACACTAGAATACTTCTAACGTTACAAGCAATGAGTGGCATCTAGCAATGCATCATCACTACCCAAGTTACAAGAAGTCATGGTTCGACATAACCTTTCTGTGATAAATTTTCATGTATTATATCATTTTGTCCTTTATATCTAGATTGGACACAAGTTTTGGAATAGTCACACTTGCAAAGTCCAATCTCATGTTTCTTGATGCCAAAAGTAGACTACAATAAACAAATAACTGCAATATCTCATATTAACTTATTTGAGCATGGTCATGCATTTCTAGTCTCACTTCATCAAGTGGCCTAAGATATTGCTCCAATTACGTAGGAGGGAAAAAATCCTATCTTGATCAATCATATCCCACTACATAGATTGTGGCATACCGAACATCAGTCTTTATAGTACAACCTGTTACAGTAGACGCTTGACTGTATCAAAATATAAGACTCAATATATTGAGACAATGATGATCTCAAGTCTAAGGATCGTATACATAGTTTTAACTATGAGTAATATTGTGACTGTTATATAATAATCCAAGAAACATACTCATAGTGGGTTAGTCCAATATGTCATTCTCTAACATATACTCATGTATCGATTTTGACATCCCTATGTCAATGGCAACACTTTGTCATCAATCAATTACATATTATTCTTAATGCATTATTGTTGTCCAAGCCAAAAATAATTTTTGACTAAGGACCTTTTAAGAATAACCATATTATTCATGGGACATTATTATAAATCAGTTTATTTTACACACACAAAAAGTGAAACTGAAATAACAATGGCAATGCCTTTTATTAATAAACAAGGTAGAATGAATATGTGATTGTAATCATCGCATGATTGGTCTTTGGGCATACTCTAACAAAAACAAAATACACATTTTCTTAAAAGTGGCAACCACTTACACCAATGTAAAACTAGAGTGGTTTTACACCATCCTGTAACTTTTTATATGATTAATATTTTAATGATTCAATCGTTGAATTTATTGATATATTTTTTATTGCCATGGATTAGAACTTTTGAACCAATCCAAAATCTTTATCATATAGATCTAAAAAAAAGTATATATATTGTTAAAGCCAAGATCGTCCAACAGTGTTTGTTTAGTGACCTGATCAGTCAAGATATGAGACAACCTGGAAATATTTATATGTTGGCTTTTTTAACGTGTGCTTTATTAGATGTTGTTTTAATAAGCAAATGAGTTTCTTGGACGTTCTTCACTCTTTCCTTAAAGTTGGAATAAGAATTGTGTTAATTTTGAAGAGTTTAAGTGTGTTGAAGAAGTTATTTTCGACTTGGATTTTTGGTAAGAAATTTTCTCAATCTCAAAGGCATATATCATAGTTTATTTTAAATAGATTAATTCTACTTTATCTTAAGATAATATTGGAGGCTATTTATCCTGGTTATTTTGTTAAAGAAAGAAGATTTTATATTAGACTATGATGATTAAATAGGTTGTCATATTAAGCCTATAAATAAGCAACCAATTCGCATGGAAGATGCATCGATCTAAAGAACTATTGTGCTGATTTGATTAAGTTATCTTTATTATTTTTCATTTTATTTTTTGCACTCTATTAGTAGATTTTCTTTGTTAGAGATTGAGCATTGGTATGTGAGGTTTTTGGGGTGAATGATTTGTAACAATTGGGGTCGGTGTTGGGGTTTCAATTAGGTGAACTCAACTTATTATGGCTACTACTGATAGCACCACACACCTCAAAGATAAAAGTAAATACACTACTAAAAAAGAAATGTTGTTCATGGAAAATCACAAGCTCTAAATGATATATTTAGTAGAGTTGAAATGGAGCAATTTAAGATTATTCCCACTTGTGAGTCATCGTAAGCAGCATGAACTATTTTGGAAGATCAACATGAAGGGAATACTATTTTTGAAATGTCTAAATTACAAATATTGACCACCAGGATTAAAAATCTTAAAACAAATGAAGATGAAACTATTTAAAATTTTTATACTAGACTATGTGACATATTTAATGAGGCAATTTGTATTGGTGAATGTTTCTCTAAGGTGAAATTGGTGAGAAAAGCTTTGAGGTCACTTTCAAAACATTTTGCTATCAAAGTAACAACAATAGTAGAAGCCAAGGATATCACCACTCTCTGAGGTGAAATTGGTAAGAAAAGCTTTGAATGTTTCACTTAAAACTTTTGAGCTAAATCTAGAAGAAGGACGGCGTGACAAATTGAGACTTGAAAAGAATATTGCCTTTGATGTTCAACCTATTGTTTAGATAGGAAAGCAATCCGAAGAGACTATTGATGAAATCAAGAAGAAATTAGTGTTGCTTACAAAAAGCATGAAGAGATCTTATAAGAAAGGAACAAAATCAAGTTCTAGCAGGGCAATTAAGACACATATGTATGGGGAGAATTATCAATAAAAAAAAGGTTATTCAATGTTTTAAATGCAAAGGGTATGGCCATATTCAATTATAATGTGTCTATACCAAGAAGAAGTAGAAGCCCTTAGTTGTTACCTATTCAAATAGCTAATAAAAATCTCAATGAGTCAGACTGTGATATTGGTACCCTAGAAAATGCATATTTTAAAATTTTAAAAAGCTAGAAATTTTGTGCCAAATGAATGATGATTTGAGAGAAGAGGTGTGCATCTTAAAGGAAGAAAACGAGAAGCTCAAAGTAGAAATTCAAGAGAAATAAGAACCTTTGAAAATTTTCGAGAGAAAACTAGCTGAGGCAAATGTTGTCTTGCAAAAATTTGGTGGAAAATATAAAGCTGGATGAACTTCTTGTTGTTGGAAGAGTTGAACTTGGACATAGGGGTTTGTTTATCCCTTCAAAAGTATGAAAGTTGATCCTCCCACTATATTTGTTAAAGTTAATGAAAGCTCCTTTACGCAAGCCATAATGGAGACTAGAAATAGGAGGCTGATTTGCCACTATTGTGGGAAGTCTAAACATATCAGTCCTTATTGCTACAAGCTCTAAAATGACTTGTGGAAAGTTAAATATGATGGAACGGCTGTTCAAGTACCTATTCAGACTGCTAGAAAATCGAGTTTGGAAAATGCAACGAAAAATAAATTTAGGAAAAAACCAAAGTTTTAATTTTTTTTCAAAATAAGAACTTGATTGTGATATCTAAATAATAAACACTTAATCAAAATTGTTCATTTTTTATTCGTCTAGGATGAATGCTTCGACCAAGTAGTCTTACCGCTATCCTCCAGCTCACGTCTACCGAGTGTGGGCTCTCTTCAAATCAGAAAACTTTTCACACAATTACCAATGGGGTAATTTTATAATTTCTCTAAACTTTTGGGTCAAGTTGTAAATAAGAAAAATATCTCTAAAAATTTTCTGAAATAATTTCTTTAGAGAATTTTCTCTCTACAACTTT
>CM025245.1:34351143-34364933 GCA_013677275.1 Gossypium schwendimanii
ATCATATTAATTTATTTTTAGAATATACAAATAATAAAAATTTCAATATTGTTATACCCCTATACCTCCTACACACGTGACATCTCGAAAGGCTATTTGAGAAGCATCCGTGAATGGTGCTTCACCCCACATTTCCCTGTTGGTCTTTCGCAACTTGCACGACCTAGCTAGTCACTAGTTGACCAGCCACCCACGCACTCCACTCGCAATTAGACTACTCGCTTTTTAGTGGGAACACACTTACCATTAAGAGGGGACCATTGGGACATAACAACTTCGTATTACTTCAGCTAAGGGAATGTTAGAGTAATACCACAATTGAGGGCAATTGGCCTATTGCCTAGTCGACCACACGAGTAGACCACCACTCGTATTTGTTTATGATGTGGCACCACCAAGCATGGGATAAGGCATGAGACCTTCCTTTATAAATACCTAAAAAAACAATGAAAGAATGGGTTACCCTCTCAACAACCCTAAGCATTTACATACAACACTCAGTTTCCCTCACCTTAGTAGCCACCTTACTTCTCTCCTACTTCCCTTATTTTCTAGCTCTTTATCTATATAGGTGAATCGATCTTCATATCACCACCACCTTCTCCTTCTTATCTCCTCTTTTATTGTACACTTCTATCAACATATATAAATACTTTTTTTTAAAAACAATTCAAAATTAATTATAGTATAGATAACTAAAGCTATATGCATTTTCAGTACATATCGGCATAAATTGCCATTTGGGGGGTTAAAATGGGTGGGTTGATATATCAGTCAAGTAATTAATATCCAGAAGTAGAACCAACATTTGCTGGTGAGCACATTTAATTTAATAGAATAAATACGATTTGTTTGTGGCGCATAGAATTTCAGTAGCGGCTATCTATAAAGCAGATATAATACTTGCCCAATTCGTCTCACCTGCTTTAACTTAACTGTATCTCTCACAGATCGATCATCAGTACGTTCGCTTTCTTTTTCTCTGTAAATTTTGATTCACTTTCTGTCTTCTTCTTGCGGCTTTTTTCTAATCAGTTAAACCAACATTTTTGGGGGTTTTACTTTTTAATCTTACTCTTTTCTTTTTAAATGTTTTTAGAATACAGAAGCAAGCATGGAAAGGAGTGACTGGAGTACAAGCAAGATGGGCAAGTGGGAGTTTAACAGGTTGGACTTGGTGGAGTTGGAGGGTGAGCAGTACTCATGTTGTAAGTCACCATGGCCCGCAAAATATTATACTTGTACCTTTTGCAAGAGAGAATTCAGGTCAGCTCAAGCCCTTGGAGGTCATATGAATGTTCATAGGAAGGATAGAGCCAGGTTGAGATTGTTTTCTTCATGGGTTTTAGAATCCCAGAACCCTAATAAACCCAATTCTAACCCTAATCACCCTAACCCTAACCCTAACCCTATTAATTCTTCTTCTCCATCTGATGACTTCTCTGTCTATCCCCATCATTCCTTGCTTTCTCCACTCTTCCCCACTCCTTCGTCTTCAGTTCTAACCTATGGGGAAAACCCAAAAAAGTCTCTGAACCCTCAACTTGGAGATTTGTCACAGGAGAATACCATGACACCCTTCCCAGCTGGGGTTGAAAATTTGAAGGTGCATGCACCAAATCATAAGCTTGAGGTCGGTGGGGTTACCGGTTTAGACTTGGTCACAGGGCTCGGAGATACAAAGGAGGTTTTAGATCTAGATCTTCGACTGGGGCATCTTTAAGTGCAATGCTGGTATTGTGGCTCCAATTTATGTATCTTATTTCATCATCTAGGTTGCATTATTTACTTATCTCCTGTTCCTTTTTTTCTATTTTATCTCTACAACTGCAAGATTCTCTCTTTTCCTTCCCCATCGCTTTCTCATCCATGATCCACCAGGTGTCAAAGTTCAAGCCATATTATACTGATATTAAGACTAAAATTAATGTTTTAGCAAATATATATAACCTTCCTTTTTGATCTAATCAATCTGTCATCAGCTTTTCCACGAATATTTTTTATGCGTTAACTGTCAATACCAGGATCATCATAACAGGCAGTTTACTTGGATTGAAAATCGTAATTTATTAATCGAAAGTGAAATTGTTTGTCTGGTATGGACAGATGAGATGTTTGTTCAATTAATGAATGTTCTTTTTGCATTCTTTCTGATGCAAAATCAGAAGAAAAAAAAGCACGTACGTCATTTTTCTTTAATGGCTCTCGTTAATTAATTCTATACTCACTCCTTGATCTTGGGAAAAAGAAAGGAAAATCTTAAGAAAAGAAAAGAAAAGATGAGAATTCCCATCAGCCGTATCTAAGCATGCGTCCAACTGTAGCCCTTTACTGCTATACTGTTTGATAGTAAGGCACCCGGAGAAGAATCTACGTGCTATGCTGCCATTACCAACAATGGTCAACTCTATTGTTATAACACCGAGGATAATAATTACTTAAACTATCTATATTATAATAATAATGATATCAATTAAGTAAAAATTAAAGTAATTCATTTAGTTTTTAACTTTTAATTGGTTTTTTAATCCAAAATAAAAACTGAAAAATTCTACTTTCGACTTTTGCAAGTTCCCTTTAGGGTGCTTTTCTTTCCATTTATAGTATTAATGGCTTAAAAGGTAATTAACTTTATATTAGTTAATTAAAAAGCATTTCAAAATTTTGTTTTATATATCTTAAAATTAATGTCGACTAAGTCTTAAATTTGGTTGGTATTGATTTTGTTGTCGATGCAAGAGAACATGTGTTCGACCGTGAAGCGCGTTTATCTTTTTATTTAAGGGTTAAGATGAGTTATGAATAATTCTAAACATTGTATCAACTTAAAAACTTTCAAATACTTTCACGATTAGATTTTTCTTTTAAAAATACCATAAGACTAATAATGTGATACCATCAACTTTTTAGATTAAAATAAACATTTTAAATTTACAAAATCTATTTTTCTTTATAGAAATGCTAATCACTTGAAATTCTGAACTTTTTCGTATGGCACTTTTCAAAATCACCTTTTTAATTGTAATATCTGTATTAAACTATGTTTTTGTTGCCCAAATTACCTTAATAGCTAGCGCTGTTAGAAAAAAGGTTTTCTTTTATAAACAAACTATAATATTTATGTAAACTTATAGGAGATTGTCAAATTTGTGTTTTAACTAGAGTCAGCAGAAAAAAGTCTGTAATTCGACATCTGTCGTATTGATGATCAAATATCACATAGCATTACTGAAGAAGGCATGAATGATGGTTGTAAGAGTTGAAGTAGTAGCAGGCAGTGACCAGTAAATGTAGTCCATTGGCATGTGTCCATTGATTTCTAATTTAAAGAGGCATTTTGGTATGTGTGCATACATAGGGAGGGAAGTTGTGCTTCCCAACATCTGAAACTTTTGCATGTTCCCCACAAATGTCTTTGAGCATGTCAGATGGAGCATGATGGCCTTTCTTAAACAAGAAACCCAACCTTCTTTTTCCCAACCCAGAAAACAACGACCAAAACAACAACACTTACGAACTCTGCCCTGACCTCCATATCTGTCTCTCACTGTGTCCCGAGTGACCTAGCAATTAAGAAAGGGTGAGAATGAGTGGACTGTGGGAGAAGAAACAGAGAAAAGGTAATGAGAAAGGATCAAAATGGAGTCATTCCCCAAAGGTAAATAAATAATACTAACAAGGTTAAAAGAATAGACGTTTAGGGTGGGTCAAAGACTCAAGAACAGTTCCTACCCAAGTGCATGTTTAAGTGAAAAGATGAGTGATAGGAGAGGCAGGCATGGAGGGATAAAAGGAAAAGCTAGTCGGCGCACGTCACCATTTTAAGGCTGGCAGTGCCACACGACTCGTCTCGTCTCTTCTCCTTCTTGTTCGCAAAGTCAAGTCCCCTTCCCCTTTTGCACTTTTGCTTTAAATCGTGGCCCGTTATCTATGCCATACTTAACAATCTTGGCTAAGCTTGTAGTAGCTAAAAACCTCTCTAAAATTTATTCTAATGTTGTTAATAGGCTGCCCACATCACCCAGAATAATAATATATCTAAGCTATTGTGGTCTAATAATATCTTTTGACAGATTATATTATGAGATTTCCTCCAGTAAATTTCAATCTTGAATTTTCAACAACCATGAATAAAAGCCCTAAAAATGTCGATTTTGTATTGGAAGCCCGTCAAACAAATGGGCTGGAATTATGTAATGGACCTTTCATTCCATGTCAACTCCATAAGCACACCCATCCAATTTTTCATTTTTAGAAACTTGCAAATAAATTTTCGTTTTTATATTTATAAGTCTTAAGTTTGCAGATGACAACTTGATATTGTTGGTTATCGTGTTGGTCTTGGGTTATTAATTATTTAAGTTCGAGTTTCATAATACATAATTGTAATGTGTAAATTTTCAGATTCATTATGTGTATATTATGTATGGATTTTGTTTAAAAGTTTTTTTATTTTGTTCAGTTCTTTTCGATTCTTTGTTCATTGTACTTTGTATTAATTTGATCTTATTGTCACGGGTCGTGTGTCAAAACCCATGACTATTGCGCACAAAATGCCTCATAGAGGTCAACTTATTAAATGTGGCTCATTTGACCCACATGAACTGGCCCAATTCATGGAACCCGTGGAGAAGCCCATCTACTTGAAGCCTTGGTGGCCCAGTGAAACATTTCAATAAAACTAGAGTTACAAGGGTAAACTAGCGTAAATCCTAAATGAATAAGATTGTATAGAGTTTAAATCTCTTAAGACTCTTAATTATAGATGGGAGCTAATCTTAGTCGTTGATGTAAATCAATCTGTGCCGTTGGATTTTGGGGAGAGCTCAACTATAAATTGAGAGCCTCCCCCTCATTTGTAATCATCCATTGTATCCATTATTCTTTGAGTTAAATAATATTTTGAGAGCATTTACTCAAACACTTTGTATACATTGTTTTTCTGTGGCTATTATACTCTTTTGAGCTTCTTCTATCCTTGAGATTGTTTTCACTATATTTTGGTGCCTTAGAAGAATTCTGTGAGAATCTTCACTTTGAGAGAGTTAGGTTGACTTAGGTGCATTCAAAGTGAATGAATCGCCTAAGGTCACACAAATTGCGAGACGAAAGGTCTAGCCCCGTGACAGTTGGTATCAAAGCTAAGGTTCGAAGGCACCGTTGAGATGTCAAAAGGGGCAGATGAGCAGAATGCCTCGATGGAGACCCGTGCTATGAAAGGCAGGAAACAAAGAAGATCAAGGGATATTTTGTCGGGTTTGGAAAGTCGAGTGGTCCATTTCAAGGAATCCATAGGAGAAGTAAAGGAAACACTCGAGGTAGTGGAGGCATGCATTGATGAGTTAGACCCGATGAGAGAGCAATTCAAGGAATATATGGAAAAGGCCCTTAGTTCCAATATGGACGCAGTGGAAGCGCTTTTCAATACTGCTATAGGTAAGCTGACAGAAAAGAATAATGCTCTTGAAGATTAGATGACAGCTATGAAAGAAGAAAATGAAGCCACAGTGACGACTTTGAACGCAAAAATCGAGGAGCTTGAGTGTAACACCTTTACCCGACCCAATAGCCGAACCCGGGTGTGGAGTGTCACAAATGGACCCGATTTGAACTAAAGATCAATTTATAAACTTAATAAATTTAAGATGGACTTTATTAAAATATATATATCTTACAACATAATCCTTAAATTCAAATAAAAGTTTACTATCTCAAGTTTCTGAACTCTAAGGTAACTACTTACTTACAAGATAATCAACCCCGAGGCAAAGCCTCTAAGGCACCGCTTTCCTATGTGCATGAAACATTACTAACATTGACTCTTAATCCAACACTATCTAGCTTGGTCCCTCCTTGAGCTCCTCAATTTCCCAATTAGTCTTGCAACCATGGACCAAAATCCTAAAAGTTCAAAGAACTTAGTGGGTTTTTTTTTACCAGGTTGAATATATATAAATGCATATATCTAAACCTCATTTTGTTGACGTTTTAACTGAAAAGGAACAAATACGTTACTCCTTTTTGACTTTGATGTTCATGCTTTATCCAGAGTGACGGACTTCGAGATAATTTTCGTATTTCCTTCTTGGCGGATTGATCGCTTAACAACCATTACTCGGTCAAGTTTCTGATCGGCCATCACGCTATGGCGGTTCCTAAACATTCTGTCATACTTGTGGATCTTCGCATTCCTACACATTGTACCTTCCTAAACACATTCCCGTCATCCGCTTTGCTGATTCTCTTATCTCAAAGTATACTAGTGTATTCACTAACAGCCCCCTGATGAGATTACCAATACAATCTGTGCCATTACGTTCGACTTAACCCCATTTCGTCCTACCTACTACTACCTTTCATTCGGGTTGAAATATCACTAGATTACTTTTTGTAATCCGCCTTATTTGCTTTACCTTGCTTCTAAAGTGTATCATATATGTTTGCTTTAGACCGTTTGAGCCTCCAGTTTTCATCAGGCTGTTATATGAACAATCATTCAAGTTTACAATTTCTTTTACATGATAGTTCCCTATAGAATTAACTCTAAGACAATTTTACTCACGATATATTTTCCTTAAAGAGGAGTAGTATTGACAGACATATCTATCACTATGATACTCTTTTTAGGCATCTCTTTTCTCATCCAAGTTTCATTTAGCGCCCCCTATCCATAATGGTGGATCCTTAATTGCGATCCTCAGATACATCTTATCTCGTTTGTCTTTACACCAGGCATTACCAGTGCGTCCTTTCCTGTGTTTTATTCTAGTTGGGTTACCACTCATATGCCCTATGGCTTCTCTAATTATTGTTTTGGCGGTCGTGAGAACTGTTCATCTAAAGAATTTAATTAAAGAATTTTCTTGAAAAATTAATTTGGAAAATCTTAATATTTTTGGAAAAATTAATTTTGATCAAGTAAAATTAAATTAATCAAATTAATTAAAATAAATATGATATTTTTGAAAATTAATTTTCAAGTTATACAATTGGCCTAATGGGTAATTGAACTTGAAAATTTGACCCGAAATTGAAAATTAAACGTGAGAACCAAAACCCGAGATCGAAACCCAAAATTGGTTAAATCGGGTCCTGTGTATGAAACTGGGTCGATGGTCCAACCAATGGTTGGGTCGAACTGGTCAGGCTGTCATTGGCCCGGACTGACCTGGCAACAACCGAACTGACTAGGCCCATTTAGCCAAAATGGTGATAGTTCGAGGTGCTAGAGAAAGCATCATCGGTGACGGCACCACTAGGCATGGTGGCTGCACCGTGATGATCTGGCTGCTAGCGGGTGGTCGGTGACGGTGGTTCTTTGGCAGTAAAGCAATGGAAAAAGTTGACTCTTAATGGGACTCTATCGGGTAACTTGGTTTCAAATTAACTTTTTCAAAAATAATATTGTTTTAATGAATTTAATATTTAATTTAATTTAATATTTATCTTGATAGCATATTATTAATATAATATTAATATGATATATTAAATATTTATCTAGATAGAATTTTATTAATATGATAAATTATAATCCTAGTTGAACTCTCTCTAAACGCTCCCTATATAAAGAGAGATTGAGTCATTATTCTCATACACTTAAATTTAAGAAAAAGTTATGGAGAGAAAATTCTTTGAAGAAATTATTCCAAAAATTTTGTAGAGATATTTTTTATATTTATAACTTGACCCCAAAAGTTTAAAGAAATTACAAAATTGTCTCAAAGGTAATTTTGTGAAAAAAATTTTGAGTCGAAGCAAGTCCACACTTAGTAGACGTGAGCTTGAGAATAGATGAGAAGGCCACTCGGTCGAAGCATTCATCCTAAACAAATAAAAAATGTACGAATTTTGATTAATTGTTTATTAGTTTAAATAACACAACCAAGTTCTTGTTTTGGGAAAAAAAATTAAAACTATGGTTTTCCCTTAAACCTATTTTCCCTTGTGTTTTCCAAACCCAATCTTCCAATAGTATTAAGTGCAATGGTCACTATTTGAGACACTGCTCCCAAAACTTGCCTCAATAATCTCCCTCTTTAGCATTTTTGACCAAAAACCATGTTACCAATTTTCTCAAGCTAGGAATATAACACTTAACATCTGCAATCAAGTTCCATCTCCTCCTTAAAATCATCTTATTCTCCCACTTTTTCGATAAAAATCCAAAGCATTTTCAAGTAATTATAGCTAGAGAAACACCTACATATGTTGAGGTTTCATCAACAACACAAAATAATAACATATAGGTAGTATCATGTATAAATAGAACAAATAACAACAACGAAAAGCACAAAAAGAAGAAACTCCCCTTTAGTAAGACCATCAACAGACTCCCCCTTCGTAGTAGCATATTAACACACACCTTCTCAATATGATGTTTCAGTAGGGGGTGCAATGGATGTTAACTCATCAACAACTTTATAGTTTGGAGTTGTAACTCGTGGAACAACAAAGTTTTTTACCATGAGCTCTTAAGGGAGTAAAAGTATCTTCATACTGATTTTCAAAAGTTCTTGCATTAGTTTATGGTTGTATCTTTGTTGAGTTACAACTGATATTGTAATAGCTCCCCATCTTAAGTCACTTAACATCTTATAACAATGTGACATGATATAACCAATCATACTACAATAATGGTAGATAATCCTCCTCTATTCCATGATATGGCCTCTCATTTTTCCTTAATATAGATTCTTGCCTTTAACCTCGAGCAATGTCAGGTGTAGTAGGCACTAGTTCTGCCACTACATGCTTCCACCTATGATATTTCAACATTTTGAGGCATCTAGTTCTGTTATGATCAGGAACTATACAATAATGAAAAATAGCTTGATTGTTAGATATTCCATTCTCTCCATCATGAACTAAAACATGCTTCTTGCAGCATTCAATTTAATCAACAATATTTGTGGCTTTGACAAAAATTGGTCATTTCATCATGACTTTTCCCTTATTCTCAATATAGTAAATACCACATTTTCTTGGTTCTCTTCTGGTAGTATAAAGGATGTTATATGATTTCTTGCTTATCGATCCCATCTTTTTCAAGGTAGATTAGGTTGCTGCAAGCTCCTTTAGAGCATCACTGAGGTAGGTTCTTTTTTTTGCTAAAAGGGAGTCTTTTTCTTTAATGTTTTTCAACAACCTTTGATTTTCCTATTTAAGCACAAAAATTCTCATCAGCAACCTTAAAACTAATTTCACATACATGATCCTATTTTTCAAGCATGGTTTTGTATGTCTCTATAAAGTCTTCTGCTAATCCAAAATCTCCATCATTGACAGTTTCAGAATTAGTTGCAATATTGGATGCAACACCTCCAATTTTAACAATAATAGCAACATGCTTCTAATCCTTTTCATTGATCATTACACTTTTTTTGGTAGTATCACACATTATTTCTTTTGGAAATCTCCTTGACAGCTTTGTTGAAGTTTTGAGTAAGCAAAGTAATATGCTCATGGAGTTATTCAATAGCAATGTTACTAATAGTTGCCACTGGTGTTGTAACTTTTAGGGTTATGCTCTTCTCATCTTTTAATTTGTTCTTCCTTGACTCATTAAGATTCATTTCTAACTTTTGCAAAGATCTAATGAGCTCATAAATTTTTATTGTATCAATATCCTTAGCCTCTTCAATTGCAGTTGCTTTGATGGAAAAACACTCAAGCAAATATTTAAGGACTTTTCTCACTACCTTCAAGCATGAATATTCATTACCAAGTGCGAATTTGATAGAGTGCATAGCTTAGCATAAAACTCACCAAGAGTCTCACTTTCATGCATTCTCAATGTCTCGAATTTGATGGTCAGCTTTTGTAGCTTTGATTACTTTACAGTGTTGGTTCCTTCATGAACTATTTCAAGAATGGTCCAAGCCTTATAAGGAAAAATAAAATAAAATTGGAGATGTTTTTGAATCTTTGAGGATTTACACCGTTGAAGATAACATATAAAGCCTTTAAGTTCAAATTGGATGTTATGTCTTCATTTGCAGCCTAGGTGGTTGCAGGTTTGATGGTTCACTATTTATTTTTTCTATAAGTGGCTCCTAACCTGATAAAATATCCTTCGAAGCCTTCTCATCAGTTGACTTTATAAACGCTCTCATACATGCCTTCCAATAGGAATATTTTGATCCATCGAATATAGGGGAACATGAAATTGAAGAAAATTCCATTAAAAACAATTACCGACACCAGGAAACATCAGTAGCTACGTTAAATGGGAAGCTCTGATACCAATTGTAAGGACTGAGAATGTCATTTGCAAGGAAATTGAACAGTGCCATAGTCCTCCTATGAGCATTGCCAATTGCTTTAGGCACTAATGAAGAACAAAGATGAACACAACAGTATGTTTATATAGTTCAATTTTCCTACATCTAGAAGACTTTCCCAGGGAGATAATCTTCTATCTTAACAACTTCTAAAACAAGTTATTACAAGTTCTAACACTCAATGATTAGCAAACTCATCTTTACACCTAAGATCTAGATCTCTCTCTAAGTTTTCACACTCAATGCACTGAAAACAAAATGTTCCTCAATGAATAAATAAGTTCTCTCAATATTTAGTACATCACATGTACAAGTCTCCCCAATATATAATGATTTCGACTTGCTAACACACTAAATCAACTACATTCAACTTTCCTATCAAAGTAGCAAGATAATCAGCATAGAAAAGTCAATTTGCTTGATTCAATCCGAACCAATCTTCAAGATATGTTTCCATAGAAGGTTTGGATATAATAGATAGGTTCACACAAGTCCAAAATATTAACAAAGATCATAATCCAAAGATTTTTTTTACAAAAAAATTCCAAATCCAAATATGGGAAGTTATGAAGCTAAAAAGTGCCAAATCGTAGGTACTGCTGTTGAACAAGCCTTCCATATTTGGAGTACAAATCCAGCTTCATTAAGTAAACTTTAATCCATCACGATCTGCCCAAATCTTATCAAATTAATTGCCTTTCATATAAGAATCCAAAGGATTGAGATAAACCTTCATAAAGTTAGCCCATATTATCTTGGATTGCATATCTCAATATATAAGGTAAGTAGATTACATAAAAATCCTTGAAAATAACTTTGTTTGATTTGGTCTCTCTAAAAAAAAACACAAGATTGTCTACACAAAATTCTTAAAAAGATGCAAGAAAATAACCAAGATATTTTGGTCATACATGTCAATAAATAAGGCAAGTTATAAAACCTATGTTGTGCCAAGTGCAGTGGCCACTGCTCGAGTCATTGCCCCCAAAGCTTGTTTCGATAGCATCACCTTGTCAACTATGGTTATCATGAATGTATCCACGGTATTTTTCTCGTCCACCTCACAAAAGGAAGGTATACATGTCTAGTCCTTATTTACATGGAACACACATGGAGTCTCACTTGGTCTATGTCAATCTCGTCTCCGCTTATCTAAAAGTATATTATGCTCCCTGAATGGCCAACCATGACAAGACTAGCACAAGCCACTTGTCAAGACTTAGGTCGAGAGATAGTCACCCTCACCTATAAATGCCTATCTTTGGCCTTAAGAGGGATCCTCTTCAACTTTCCATCTACATTCTTTATACCTCTTACTTCTTCTGTTTCAACAACTCTCAACAACTTACCTCGTGTGAACCACCATCTTTCTCTCTATCAACAATTATATTTAACTTTAGCTACAAAAATATGATAATATTTATTTCAGATTACACAAATCTATCAACAATTTCTTTCTCTAATATTTATTTTTCCCCCACCCTCCTCTCCCAAATAAAGTATTCTAGTTTATATCTAACATTGATGTTCCTGACAATGAGTGGATTTGTTCTTGTGTAGTTAAAATGAAGCATTAAACTCTGAAATTATCCATCTCAATATAGAATCATGTAAGTTTTACCGTCATGATTTTTTTGTTGTAATATTTTCGTGAGTCTTACACAATTCAATATTGTAATTGATTAATAGCATTATAGTAATTGATACATTCCCGAAGTCGAATTTAGTAGGAAAACACTATGTTATTGTGGTCCTGGTTTTTGCCATTGTCTTCATATGCCATTTTTTTGGTGTAGGTTACAATTTTCTTGACAGACTATGTCAAATTCAAGACATGTAAGATACTTAAAACCCTCTCCTTTTTAACAAATCAAATTATCAATTTCCCAAAAAAAAAATCACTATTATAAATATATTATTATTCGTGAACATCCACTAAAATTAGAGATGGAGCTAAAAATTTTATATTGAGGAAGTTTAAGATAAAATTATAGAAGTTTTGGGTTAAATCTAAAAATCATGTTAACAAAACTTAAATTGAATAATTAATTTTTTTAACAACCTCATTATAGGTTCTGATCATATCTGCTCTTTTTTACCCAATGCCTTTAACTACCCATGGCCCCTCCTTAACCCATAAATAGAAGGATAATGTGTTTTAGCGCACTTGAACCTGCATCCTCTTGCATTAACAACAATAACCATACCAATCGAGTTAAGACTCAATTGGCAATAATTAATTTTTAAAAGAGGTCAAAAATATATTTTTTTATTTAATTAAAAGCTAAAAAACTTAAATTAAATTATTATTTTTAGACTGTCCAAAAATAAAAAAATTTCCACTTAATCAAGGATATCAAGTCCCATTCGCACCTTGTGTTAATAAAATGAGAACTCCAATATTCTTTATGATAAGAATTTTAATTAAACAATTCAATGAAAATTTTAATTTTTATAAACAGAAAATTTTATTATAGTTCGGATCATATATGCTCTTTTTGACACAATACCTAGAACTATATATCCATAACCCCTCTCCAATTCATAAATAGAAAGATAGTACATTTCAGCAATAATATCCATACCAATCAAACTAAGAATCAATCGGACTATATACAGGTTTAAAGTATAACAAATGTTTTATAATATATACCCATTTTTGGAAGTACATTAAATAATTACCTTTATAAGTATAATATTTTGCACACAAAAAATGCAGGCTTCACTTTTTCCTCTCTCTTACGCTTTCACCACTTTTGTTTTCTATAAATGGTGGAAATATGGACATATGGTTCCATCAGTTTAGTGATTAAAAAATGATAAAAATGGTGGAAATTTGATAGTGGTAGCTGCCATTTTAATTCCAAACAAAACACCTGCCCTGTCTACCATTTATAACCTACTCTTCTATTTAAAATTCTGGGCCTGCAAATTGAAATTTAAGATAATCACAACGTTGTATTTAAGATGATTGATCACTTATTTATTGTTTTTTTTGTATTTTTGGGTTTATAATTAGCAGAGTTGTTGGCTAATTCGTGCTCCCATTAATTAAGATCGTAAATGAAGGTGATTGTGATGGCAAAATAGATGATGTGTTCCCCATTAATTATGGTGCAAAAAGCTTATACTTAACGACAAATGCAAACTTCAAAAATACATTATTTTACTTATATGAGGGGGAAATTTATATATATAATGCAGGAAGGTTCCTACATATTTCCTCTCTTGGTTATACATACTTGAATAAAATTCGATTTGATTTGAAAAAAATTCGAATTTCGAGTTTAGAGTTCGAATCAAATCGAATTGAATTTTACAATTCGAATAGCTCGAATAATTCAAATAACAGATTAGTGTAAGTACCTTTTTGGTCCCTGTCAAATTTAAAAATAAGCAAATTGGTCTCTTTCAATAAAAAATACAAAAAATTCATTAATTAATAATTACATTTTAAAATAGAATATAATCATTAATGTAATTAAAAATTTATAATATTTAATATTGTAA
>CM025245.1:34383632-34393871 GCA_013677275.1 Gossypium schwendimanii
GGTGAGTTTACGTAAACTTAGTGTGTAATCCCCATACAAATGAACAGACAGTAAACAGATAATCACAGTCTGTACATAAGCCCTTTTCAGTATCAGTATCAGTTCAGTTTGGGCCTTAGCCCATCTCGGTACAAAAATAGTCATGCAATAGGGCTTTAGCCCATCACAGTATCAGTAGCAATAACATATATGCAGTCACAAAAATCCTACCCATCCAGCCTCTACACTCTAGCTCCGTCCAACCCTACATTCTATGTGGGGATATAATCAACCCACCCATCCCTACACTCCAAGTAGTACCGAATGTGGCACTAGGCAGTAGTTTGCAGCTGAGCTACCAGTAAATTGGCTCAAGGTCTTTCAGTACACTTCCTCCGAACAATATAATCCCCCAACCTAATGCAATGTAATATAAAAATATGACATGCTATACAATAATATCATGCATGTAAACAGCGCATACAGTATCAAATCAGTGGGACATCATCATGCTTAATCTTATTAGTCATACAGTCATTTCAGTCAATTAGGGGTCTAGGTAAGCTTACCGATCCTACAGTAGGTCCATAGTCGACTCGGGCGACTTGTGCAACCTTAGCGATGTTCACCCGTGTGGCCCACATGACCCAAATTGGCCTTGGCCTCATGATCCATTTTAATGTAACCCATGCTAGTTAATTATTCATATGTGTTTCCACTATTTACTTATATGATCCTTCAAAGTTGTCTACTTGAGTGGCTGTTACTAAACTATTTGTATCTTACGCTACAGAATTCTAAATTAAGATCCATTTGATGTCTTTGAAACTAGATTCAAGTACCTTTCTACCATAAAATTTCTAGAATTTTTGGTTTAGTCAATAAGTACAGTAAAATCTTTAAACTTACCCCTATTCAACTGTCTGACAGCTTCGACTCTTCTTTGCTAAAAATTAGTAATCTCTTAGTAAAAAATTTGGATGATGTTTCCATTTATTTATATTGAAAATATACTCATTGATAGTTTAAAAATGTAAATTTTAACCCCTAATTATTTTTCTCCAATTTTTTATAATTTTCCAAAATCAGAATAGGGGAACCCAAATTCATTCTGACCTTGTCTCACTAAGTTTATTATAACTGACGATTTACATTTCCATTACTTACAGCATTTCTTCTATGAGAAACTAGAGTCAATAAGATTTAATCCCATATTTTTTTCATTCTCTAATTCGATCTCCACAATTTATGGTGATTTTTCAAAGTTGGCCTACTGTTGTTGTCCAAATAGCAAACAGTTTCAGCTTTTCACTGAATCCCTTATTTTTGTGTTTCGGGTACACACCTGATTTCGATTTAAAGCTAAAGCCACCACGAGCACTCCAGAACCTATATTCAACAATTGGAAACTTAATCTCAATCACTTAATCTGAATTACTTATAACAGCCAATTCCCAAAACTATCGACAACCTTACCTCACTTGAGCAACCCTGATTTTTTCCACAATCACAACATCAATTGGGATCTACCAACCCCTTGATTTGCACCTAATCAGAATATGACTCACATCAAATGAAGATTCATTGAATAATATATAGAATAACTCACTTACCAACTTATCGAATGACACAATCACACGTTTGCCCAAATGGTGAAGAAGGAAAAGAAAAGGAGATCTACTATGAGATTTTCGGCAGAGATAGGATCAAAAAGAAAAAAGAAAAAGGCAGTAACACGGTGATGAAGAAAGGAACAGAGAAGACATGAAAGAATCAACAGAAATTCGGTAGGGAGTCTTTTACGAAAACGTCAGAATTTGAGAAAGTCAATATTCTGAGAAACAAAATTAATCCCGATTCTGATAACTCCCCTATCCAAGTCTCCTTAATTATCTCTATCAACCTCTCCACTATTAGAATTTTAGTCCATCTCAAACTCTTACACGGCACAAGCAGCAAAATAAATCCCTTGTTTGTATAATGATTCGAACTCAGGACCTCAAACATAACCGACACTCCACTTAACCACCAAAGTAGTAGGCCCATTCTATTAATAATTTACCAACAACTAATTAAGAACCCACTGACTAGAGATAGGGATTTATTCATAAAAACAAAAATTTTCCCAAGCTAAGGCTTGAACTTGGGACCTCTCAAACACTCCCAGAACACATAATCACTAAAGCTAATAGATATTTGTATCAATTAATTATAAAAACATAAACAGGTATTTTTTGGGGAGTTACAGAAGTATCACTGAGTTACTCAGCATACGATTTTATTTTATGTGCGCAGATTAGGTATTATCCGTTTCACTCGTCAACTTTTCATCCAGCGAAAATCCCGTACTCGAGTGTTGTTGATGTTTTGTTTTGATTTTTGGCATGTACCTAAGAAGTCTTTTAAGACTTTAAAGCTCATTTTGTATTTAATGGTCATTTAGTGATTTGGTTGGAATTATATAAAAATTATGTGTTCATATATGTAGTAGAAATATATATTAAATATGTTATGTGTATGTTTTGAACAATGATTTTATGTGATGTAACTTTAGATAGTATAAAGTTAGACAAGATATTTATATATGTTTTTAGGGTTAGGATTAAACATGTCTTAGTGAACTATTCATTGGATATTTGATAAAAGTCTTATTGTGGCATTTGAAATATGGTAAGTTAGAGATATGCATGGTGTTTGAATACGTGAATTTTGAATGCTATTAGTTAATGTGAAAAGTGAGATTTATTTGAATATTGAATTGTGGTGTCAATAAGGGTATATTGGTTAGACATTAAGTGTTTAAATAGATGATATTATTGTCTTTTGCTTCCTAGGTAAATATGGCATGGTATAAACTCTTTAAAGATGAAATTTTACCATTTAGATATTAGGTATCGATATTTTGGCATCTGGTATCGATACCTGAACATATGAACAGTTTTAAAACAAACAGAATGCCAAAATAGTATCGATACCATTTCTTTACAAAGAAAACATAATCAAATTTTGGTATCGATTTTTAGTAAGGTATCGATTTGGTATCAATACCACCTATGAATTTTCAATATTGACCTTTAACTTTCATAATTTTTAAATTCTAATTTTTTATATGATTGTGTTGTGTAATTAGGTCCATGTAGAATTCTAGATTATAATATGTTTGAATATATATAAATTAATGATAATTAATTAGATTTTCTTTTAATAAGTTAAGTTTTGGTTGATTGTTAAATTATGTTGTAACATCTTATTACTCGAGTCCGACGACCGGGTCGAGTAAAGGGTGTTACATTCCATTGATAATTTCTTGATGAAATTGGTGTTGAATGGTTATATTTTAAGCTTAGATATGAAAAAAAGACTAGTTTGTAAAGTGAAAATTGTTAGTTTTGGATCTAAGGACTAAAGTGTATAAATTTCAAAATTGGCATAAAATTTCTGTATTTATAAATAGTAGAGGGCGTTAGAAGGATGTTATTGCAATCTGTTTCAAAATTGAAGCTCAAATTTGAAAGTTATGACAATTTTGATTTTAAAGACTAAATTGAATAAAAATCAAAACTTTAGGGGAATTCAAATAATAAAATTGAACTGATATATATATGCTTATAATAGGATGATATAAGAGGTGTGGAATAGATAAATTGATTGAATTGTTATTTATATCGGGATTTGAACTAAACCGAGAATAACCGAGGGAAAGAAAAAATTATCGATTAGTCCTTTCAAGCCAACTCGTTTGCTGATTTAATCAGGTAAGTTCATATGGTGTAGTTGTGTTTAAATTTTTATGTATTTAAAAATTATGAATGTATGTATGTTTAATTAAAATTTGGACTGTTTACGATTTGGTACAAAAGGTGAGATTTGGATTACATTGTAAAGAAATATATATGAGCTTATATGTTGAAATTGCCTTGATGAACTTAGTAAAGATCTTGTACACATGGGTACGGATTGATTATCGATGATTATCGAGATCCAAAATTTTTTGAGGACTCGAAGATAAATCTGACATAGGTTTAGCTTAAACGAGTAACTTGATGTTGTTTTAAAGGTTTAGCCCGGAAGGTAACCTGACACAAGTATATATTCAGCTCAGCGAGCAACAGATGTGATGAGTACTAGTGTATTTGAGTTTTTTTTTACTAAGTTTCATCAGGCGATAAAAATAAAATGAAATGAGGAATTGAGATGACCTGTAATATGTTTAATGCTCAAATGAAGTATTGATGAATGATTTGAATATAAAGTTTTGGTATACATAAATGAATACACTATTCATGATTGAAATAAGATTGAATTGGTGATTTAAAAGATATGAATTGGCCAAATTAATTAGTTTGATATGTTAAATTGTAAATTGAGGTAAGTGTTGGAAAAATATCTGTCTGAAAATGATTTTCTTGTACAACGGAAAATTTAAGATTTGAAAACTGGCCTAGTTTGTGATATTTATAGCAATAAATTTTAACCGAATTCGTACATGTGTTTTCGACTTAGCGGACATTCATTGTTCCCAACTTTCAACCAAATGATCTTATCCGCTATTTTTATACCATGAATTGCTTTGAGTGTGGACTTAACCAATTGAATCAAAATACAGAACTAGAAAAAATTGCTTCGAGTGTGGACTTAACCAATTGAATCAAAACATAGAACTAGAAAAAGTTTTCTCTCCTATTAGGGTAGAAATGAAAATTCTCTCTTCTTAATAGAACCGATAGAATTGTTATTCTGCCAAAATATTTTAATAGTTGAGAATAAGTTCTCTCTACTTTTTAGCAGAATAACAATCTTTCAAAATTGTGTTAATAGATTTACCAATACCATTATTCATAGGAAGAGAAGGTAGAACCTTTGTTGAGTTGTAGTGATTTATTTCAAATAGAAAAACAACATCCTAATTAGAATAGGACTAGAGTGGATGGCACACCCTAGTATTCCTACTAGGGTTGCTACCCCATTCATGTCCATAGGGGGTTTTTTGGCCTCTCTCACATCGGGTCCAAGTATGAGTACTTCCTTTTTGGCCCAGTACTCTGTAATGTGACTCAACCCAATTCAATTATTATATTTCCCAAAATAAAATTTAATATTTATATATAAAATATTTTTCTCATCTTTATTTTAACCCCAGGAAAATTTTGACGATTTTACCCTTGATAATTTTTTGATGATTTTACCCTTAGTAAAATTTTGAGAAAATATGTTCAATATTTCACAACTCAACATGTTTACTATGACCAAATGATTTATTTTCATTTTTGGGATTCAAAATAGTCCAAAAACATAAACTCGTTCTTCTAATCATTTTTTAAGTAATCCATATAGGATTGCAAACGGATCATTTCCATTTTCATTTCCATTTTTGAAAACCTACATTCATTTCCAAATGAATCCATTTCTCCATTTCGGAGAAAACAATAATCATTCTTAAATATTTTCCATTTCTCTTTTTCTATTCATTTTGTTCATTTCTATTCAAACACACAATTCATTTTTGCTTTCAACGAGCTAGTGGAGGGACAGATTGAACATATGTAGTTGAGGCTCAAATGATTTATAATTACATTCTGGCTTATCGCCTATTAATTATAAACTCATTTAGTCACGAGGTCATTCCACTATAGTATCGTGATTGAGCTTTCTCCAACGACATACCATTACGAAATCAACTACTCAGTGCTAGTCAATGACCTTGTTATAAGTGTGTTGCCCTCATAGGGTGTCCTTGATCTCTTTGGGATAATATCCGTTCCCCCTATATGATCATATTTTATCTCATGGTAACCATTACACCTTCCTTAATGAAAAGTCAATCACTATCAAATGGTGAACAAGTGATCCATCATAAAGTGGACAACTCGTGGCCACGTTTACTTTTCATCAACCATGTAATACCACTGAGAGGATATCATTTACCCATGTTTTGGGCTATAAATTCCACTATTGTGAATGACACTGCATACTACAGAAGTCATACACCCAACGCACCAGCTTTTAGTTCCTTATCTATTTGAACTCGATCTTTTACTTATATAAAAGTGTACGAGTCACACATATATAGTCTGCCATCCACTTAAGATTTAGGTATACTGTACTATGAACATCACAAGTGAATAAATTCATAAAGTGTGGGCCGTGTAACTCTCTATGACCATGTGGACCAACTTGCACTTAAAATTTAAAATGACACACAGTCATGTGGTGTGGTCGTGTGTGGCACACGACTGTGTGACAGTCTGTGTCCCAGGCCTTGTGCTACCAAAACAACCCCCAATGTAAGCCAATTTAATAACCCTTACTTACACACCAAGACAAACCATTTCCAAACACTTCCACATATTAAAACACAATCAAACACACCTAAAACATGCCAAAATCAATCAATCTAGGTGTTTAACCAATATGCCATCACTTGGCACCACAATTCATACACCAAATCAATCCAAACTCAAAGCCACAAGTCAATATCATAATCATGTATAAAACTTTACCAACTAACCAATTCATCCACAATCCATTCTACCATCAACTATCTACTTTCATAAGGCATAAATAATCAACCAAGTCACATATATACACAAACATTTACAAACCCAAAACAAGGTCATATATATTACAAGAAAGATAAGCATAAACTCAAACCATACCATATTGACAAAATAGCATAAAGCTCCTATTACATCCATTTATAACCATCAACAAAATAACAAAACATCTACCAAAGTGATGAACGGATAGTGTGAATTTTTTGTGACTAGATTCCAACCGGTCGAGCCTGCCGATGATCTACAAGAAAGGAAAAACAACTCATAAGTAAATAATGCTTAGTAAGCTCATATAACCAAAATCGTAAACTTACCTATTAGGCTCAATTTAAATATAATTGATGCATAATTTCATTATCATACTCATGATTTATTAAATCCTATATACATCACAAGTCTCATAAGTTAGTGAGCTCAAAAGGAAAATACATAATCTTATCATGTCATAAAGCACATAATAGTAACATATCAAATATACCTTTTTTCCCAAAACATTACCAATTTACATTACTCATCCAAATTAAAACATTTCATATAAGATTAAGTCTTTATTACCCGTTGAACCAAATGAAACAACGTCGGATACACGAGAACCATGCTCACATAAAGTGTGTTTGTATCTGTAATGCTCACACGAGCTATAGGTCGAAATGTTAAGCTACATAATACTGCTCACACGAGCTGTAGAGAATTCACAACAAATGCAGGACCTCAGTCATCGGTAGGACATCCAAGACCAGTACCTTAAACCGTATAACCTCTAATGACATGTCATTTGTATCCTAGGTATTCACAAGATTCAAATGGGACACCTTTCATACCCTTATCCTTAAACTTCATTTCCATTATAACATTTGACTCTCACATACATGTAATCCACATTATCAACAATTTCAACAATTGATTATTATGGCAATGTAATATAGTTTAGCATATAGTATACATTAAACATTTAAGTTACCTAAATTAGTTATTCATTAAAATTTAACAATTCCACAAGAAATGAATTAACTATTATACAAACTTACCTCGACGAAAACAATTGTAAAAACGAAGCCGGTGGCTAGTTTGATACGTTAGCTTTTCCATGATTTAAATCCGATTGGCCTGTTTATTTATCTAAACAATAATTTTCATTCAATTAAATAATTCAAATAGATTACATAATTAATTCAAGCCTATAGCCCTTATCACTGTGAATTTACAAAATTACCTTTGACATTTTAACATTTATGCACTTTAATCTTTAACCCCAAAATTTATGAATTATCCAAATTTAATCAAAAAACTAGCAAGCCGAATTCCATAGGATTCATAATCAGCTCATTTTTATCATCATTTCACAATATTAACTTACTATTTAAATAATTTAATCCTTAAACATTAAAATTACTAAAAATCACTTAACAAAATACTTTTATTTAGCTATTAAACTCAAGAATCTATCAATTAAATCACAAACACACCTAATTCATTAATGGTAAGTCCCTAAACTTTTAATAGTTTCACAAATTAACCCTCGGGTTAACTAAATTAAGCTAAAACGACTTCAAAAACATAAAATTCATTAAAAACGAGATCAAAATCACTTACCATGCAAACAAGGTTGTGAACTAAATTCTCCCAAGCTATTTCTATGGTGTTTTTTGGTTGAAAATGGATGAAGGAGGAAGATGACTACTCATTTGATTTGCTTTGTTTATGTTATTATTTTTACTCATTTACCATTTTTCCTTTTAAAAACTAATTAAATTTCAAGCAATTAGTCACCTAAATCATCCACTATAATATTAAATGGTATATTTACCATTGAAGTCCACTTATTTATCTCTCCCTAGCCAATTGTCACCTTTAACTAATAGAAACTCACTTTTGCAACTTTTACAATATAGTGCTTTTCAAGTAATTAACTATTTAAACGGTAAAATTTCTTAACAAAATTTTAATATGACTCTAATAGATACTTATAAACATTAAATAAATAATAAATTATTAACTCGCTTGTCAGAATCGTGGTCCTAAAACCATTGTTTCTGACACCACTGAAAGCGAGCTGTCACATTTGTACTTATGTTGTCTTAAATGTTTATAAGTTTGGTATATTGATGATGATGAATTTTGATGTTATGGCAAGATGTAAATAAATGTGCAAATTAGTAACACGGTGAATGTGTTTGTGGAAAATGAATGGCCCATGTTGGTAATTTGGTATGATTGGCTTGAATTGTATAAGCTTGGGTATATTATGGTTTAATAGATTTCTAAGAGTGGTATGAATGAATATGAAATGCTTGGAAGACTTGTACAGTTTTATGTGAACCTTTATGTTTGAGGTGCCAAATGTGGCATATTGGTTTATGATTTGATTAGGTGATTATATGTTAAGTTTTGGCATGGCATTAATATGGTTTGAGCAGGTTTATAATGGTTGAAAATGCATTATTAGGTCACCTTTAAGAGTTGAATTTGTATCAAGTACTAAATGGCATATTTTTGTGCCACACAGGTTGGCACACGATCATGTGACCCATATGGGCTGGCCACACGCCCATGATACTATAAATCTAGTAATTTTTTTATACACACAACTTCAGCTTGTTACACGACCGTGTGACTTTTGATGAAATTTTACAATTTGATCCACACGACCTCAATGAGATACATGGCAGTGTGCCCCCTGTTTTGCATAAGTGCCCTTATCATTTGAAAATGTTTCAATTTGATCCTTATAATTCTCAAGTCAACTTAAGAGTTTTCATAAGCTCGGTTAAGACTTGAATTTAATTGTATATCATAATATTTGAATGTTTATGACATGATTGATTATCTGAAGGACTTATTTATGATATAATTTATCTGTAATTTTGGAAATGTTGCAATTTGGTCTTAATTAAATTCTAGGTTGATATTAGAGCATACATAAGATAGTATAAGGTCCAACCAAAATTATATTTGGTGATTATGCATTGAATTGATTACGATTGTATGATTCATGTTTAAATTGAATGTTAATTATGTAATTATGAAGAAATTCCATGTTTGTTTGAAATAATCGATGTGAATTGAATGTGTTATGTTTCAGCTTTAATTGTAGCACTTCGTAGCTCAGGTCCGACGACCTGACCGGTAAGGGGTGGTACATCCCTTGCCATACCTACAAACACCCTTCAAGTAGATGCAAGAATTCCTCTTCAACAAAACCATACATCTTTTTCATGTCATATACCATTTCATCCTCTGTCATGTCACCATCTAGACCAATTCCCATATCAATTGACTTCACCTCAAATCTTTTTTCTCCTTGTTCATTTGAATTTAGTAGAACTTGCTTATAAGAAAGCTTGTTCTCTCCTATAGGTTGTTAAAGCATTCGAATCATAAATGCGAGTTTATGAATGTGTATGCTCCTAACAAGTAAACTGAAAGGCAAGATTTTTTTGCTAAATTTGGTTCTATGATTCAATCTAATATTCTTTAGGTTATTAATGGGGATTTTAACATTATTAAGTGTAATACTTCTCACTCGTCCCGACATACAATATAAATAAGATGTGTCATTAGAGCACTTTCGTGACAATAATCTTAGATTTATTTAAGAAATTAAATATTAAAGTAATTATATAAAATCATATAAAATAGATAAAATCAATTTTTGAATTTTTAAAATCATGTTTAAACCATTTAGAAATGAATTATAGGTGTTTGA
>CM025245.1:34542084-34562953 GCA_013677275.1 Gossypium schwendimanii
GTGACGGTTGGTGTGGGTTAATTTCAGTAGCTGTCGGCTCAGCTGTGGGTGGAGCCAACGACAACGGCAAAGAAGGCGTGGCTGTGGGCGGACGCTAAGTAGGCATGGGAAGCTGAGACTGAGAGGAGCAGTCGAATGAAAGCTATTCCTTCTTCAAAGTTTTTCTTCAGCTTAGGGTTTAACTTTTTAGTATTTTATATATATAAAGGTAAATTATGCTATTAGTCCCTATATGATGCACAAATTAAGGATTTAATCCTTACTTTGTTGCTTAATATCACAAACAATCAATCTATTTTGGTTTGAATCAATTTATTTTCTCAAGTTATCTATCGAAGCTAGCTCAATAATTAATCATGCGCTGGCCACAAGTTTTAAAACTGCTCTATACCCAAGACGAAAATCGACCATTAACTATTAATTAAAGTAAAAAAACACTTATCATCTCACATAACTCTCGTGATTACAAATTTAATTGCTAGCACGAGGATTATTTAATGAAATTAGGGTAGTGACTAATTAATGTTAATGGATTCGGGTCGGGTAATATCATATCTTCGGGTTTGGGTTTTGAATAGTAGTAAGTCGCATCCCACATTAAAGAAAAAACAAAAGGCAACTTTATCGTCGAAAGTGAACCGGAAAGCTCCCCCTTTCCGATTGCTCCGCTCGGACTTCCCCCGATTCTCGCGCCTTCAATATTTTTTCTTCCCTTTGGCTCCAAATGAATTTGCTGGTAACGCTTCATACTTCCCATGGTTTGAATTTTCCTTTTTATTTATTTATTTTTATTTTGAAATTCAAAATGAAACAGGATAAGCTGAAGAGGCAAACAAAGAAGGAACCGGGTGAAGTTAAAGCACCCCAAGTCCAAGTTCCAGTTTACTGGCTCGAGACCTCCGATACAGTCTCTCGTCGTTATGAGTTTGAACCCGACGGCTACCTCTCTGTGAGTGTTATCTCTTTAACTTTAGCTTGACATTCAGACAATTTTACATATACTTGGTCTGCGAATTTAATCTTTCTTTTTCTTTTTATATTTTGGCATTCTGAATGAGTAATTGTTTTACTTGTGATTCTTTTGTTTGGGTAGTTCATGACTGTTGTTTCTTTTTCTTTTTGCTGCAGGTGAAGGTGGTTAATGATTCAAGACCAGTATACCATAGGGTGGTTGAATCTTTCCTGAATAAGTTTTTCCCCTCTGGATATCCTTATAGGTAAAATGCTTCCTTTTTACTTGTTGAATTTATGATATTGGAACGAGACTGAGAGTGCATAATTATTATTTTTTGGTGTTTGATTTGAACAGTGTGAATGAGGGTTACCTTAGATACACACAATTTCGGGCATTGCAACACCTGACAAGTGCAGCATTATCAGTTTTATCGACTCAGGTCTCCTTCTCATACCTAGAAGGATTCTGCATATCCTTGTGAAAGTAGTTTATAGATGTTGCCAAAATTTACAAACAAAAAAAAAAGGGGGGGATGGTGGGGAGGCAGGGTAAGACTGTATATTTGGGTGCGAAGATAATTAGTTGATTTCTTGGCATTTGACTACCAGCTTAATATATCAGGTCATTTCCTTACATTTCTCACTCCTTTGCAGTCACTTTTATTTGCTGCAGGCTTGCGACCTACCCCTGCTCAGGCAACTGCAGTTAGCTGGGTAAGCTTTTATTTTAGTTGAAGAATTCATACTGAATGTGTGTTCCAAATCATACTTTTTGGCTAGAGGTTTGCATTTATTTTGTTGATGAGCAGATATTGAAAGACGGAATGCAGCATATGGGAAAGCTCATATGCAGTAATTTAGGTGCAAGAATGGACTCAGAACCAAAACGTTGGAGAATTTTGGGTTTGTGCCTTAATTCAGTTTCTTCTGAATGTCAATGCTACCTATGTCATATTGAATATTTGAATAAGCGTTTAATATTGCAGCTGATGTGCTCTATGATTTGGGTACTGGTTTGGAAGTTCTTTCACCTTTATGTCCTCAACTTTTTCTCGAAGTAGCAGGGCTCGGTAATTTTGCAAAGGTGATTAATCTTTGTGATTACTCTGCTTTTACTTCTAAAATTTTCCTTTTACAGTTTACTCCAAGATGAGCATATTTAGCTACATGTTAAATACTACTGTACTTTGTTGAATTTTACTTCCCTATGTGAAGGGAATGGCAGTGGTTGCTGCAAGGGCAACTAGATTACCAATATATTCTTCATTTGCCAAAGAAGGGAATCTTAGTGACCTATTTGCAAAAGGAGAGGCCATATCAACACTTTTCAACGTGGTTGGGTTAGGTGTTGGGATTCACTTGGCATCTACTGTTTGCTCATCAATGCAAGGGAAGGTATTAAGATTATATTGGTGCTGATTTCAGCCATTTATTTTAGTTATGTTATTGAAGCAAGATAAGGGTACTGCAACTTTTGGACTTGCATGCTAATCCTTTCTGTTTTTTATCCTCTCGAGTCCTTTTTACTTTGCGCGTGTTTGTCATTTCATGGCAATTTGGATTGCTGATAATGATAAGAAATTGCAGTTGATTGCTGGGCCTCTGCTTTCCATCATTCATGTGTTTAGTGTCGTCGAAGAAATGCGAGCTGCACCAATTAATACATTGAATCCTCAGAGGACTGCCATGATTGTGGCTGATTTTCTAAAGGTTTGTTTTGTATGGTATGAACCCTGACTTTTACATGCCTGAAAAGGTTATTCATCTGTCTGATTTTCCAATTAAACTCACTCAGACTGGAAAGGTATCTAGCCCTGCTGATCTCAGATACCGGGAAGACCTCCTATTTCCTGGACGGCTAATCGAAGATGCTGGAAATGTGAAAGTAGGAAGGGCTTTGCACAAGGTTGTCAAGCCTTCAAAGCTTCAGGAATGGAAAGAAATATTCCCGGAAGAGAAGTTTGTTTTGAGTCATGGAAATAAATGGACTGACATGTTGTTAGAACATAATGCTACCGCAGAAGATGCACTAAGAGGTTGGCTAGTTGCTGCGTACGCCACAAGCATGGAGAAGTCCTTCCATGAGCCAAGTGCTAGTATGTTGCAAGATGCTTACGACAAGATGAACAGCATTTTCACTCCATTCCTGAATGAGCTACAGGCTAAAGGTTGGCATACCGATCGTTTTCTTGACGGAACGGGAAGCCGTTTTGCATTTTGATATCTCTTAGTTCACACCCCATACTAAGGTAATAGATATTGATTTGTTGAAACTAAGCTGGAAAAAGAGATACGAGGACATCTTTTGCATTTTCAGAAAGAGGATTGCATTTGTTTTAGGAAGGTAGTGATGTGCTTGTAATTTGCATGTAGATTCTAGTGTACTTGCACTAACTTGGATTTGAATTTGATGAAATGAAAAATACAGGGAAAAATCATCCCTGTTTGTTGTTTAATATTTTATCTGATCTAATCTTCTATTGAATTTAACATCTGGGGCTAAAGCATGAAGAAAAGTTTAATTTGGTGCTAACCCTCGTTTGATCTCTAAGTACTCAAGTTTCATTACACTTGTGTAACTACAAAATATTTTCAATTGACATATTTAAACAAATGAACTTTATATTTAAGATACGTACAGTGTATTATGTTTTATACAAGAGGTATGTGGGAACAGTGGGTTTGGTTTTGTATCTATAGAAAACCTTCTTGCACTTGTTAATGTGATTGTGAATAAATATACTGATCATCCCTCCTTCATTTATATAATATGAATTCCTAACACACAGTCTCTCCCCCCCTTTCTTTTCCTTGTCTTGCAACACCACCTGGTATGATCCTTCATCCTCTTGTATGAACTTCTCTTTGTATGTTACATCCCATTCCACCACTGTTACATCCCATACTATTGTCACTCCAACCTGACCATTTCATTAAAAAAAGGAAGTTAGATTAACCCAAAACATGAATTCGAATCGCAGTTGTCGATTTTGCTGCATTAGGTTTTGTATTTGTACCTCGGGGGCTGGAATTTCAATGTGTGTTGATGCATGTGCTTTGAGATTAAGCTCAAACACTTTGTGCTCCGACGAAAACTCGTTATCGTTGATTCTTTTGAGACCTCCATATTCAACTAGAAGATTTTCTGGAGATATGAATCTTTTCGTTCCCAAACAAAACACATAGATATATAAGCAAATGAGATGACAATGGAAAGTAACGTAGAACCAATATAAAGAGAAAAATAACATATTCTTACCTGAGAAGAGTCTCAGTAACTTTCCCTGGTCTCGCAAAAATGATCTTGTTACTCGGTTTGTGAGTTATCAACCGTGAAGAAAACGAATGGGATACATAGTACCGTAAAGGAACATTTACAATTATCTGTCATTAATTAGCAATAAACAAATATGATGAGTTAATCAAAGAATATGTATACATATTGATTTGTATGTGTAAGTTTTGATCTTACATATTGATGGATGATCTCAGGATAATGTTCTTCAAGCAACGTCCAACATTTTCGATAAACAGAACGAAGTTCCTTAGTGTGAGGTCCTTGAAAGTCCTTCCAATCTATTACCTGAATCAATGAGTCAGCTCCACCGGGCTCAAAGTTGAGTTCTTTGATGCACTTCTCCATTTGTTGAACTCTCCATCTTAAAAACTTGTCAGAATTCTCTTCTGATCTCATTTTTTCAAGATACTGCATTGGCTTGTCTTTCAAATCACCATAAACATGGTAAAAGACAGGGCGACCTTCCTTGTCTACGGTATTGAGGTAAGCCACTTTTTGGAATTCAGGACCCAAATTGTCTTCCAGGATTTCATCAGCCTTGAATTCCTTCCGCCATGCCAACGTCTTCCGAAGCTTCTCCAACACCTCGTGGACTACATAGTTTTTCGACTTCAAGAATTTCAACAACAGGGTATCAGTCCCTTCATGAGGTTTGCTTGGCATCAAAGCTACACCCCAGAGTTTGATCTCATTAAGCTGTTCAATCTCCTTTGTGGTTTGGTTATGGCAGGGATGAGTATCGGGGATCCCAAACAGATAATTCCCATGTATCGCATCTTCTACTTTGCACTTGAAGTCAATGAGTGCCCTTTTTATTAGCTTTTCATCTTCATGATCCAAAAGAGGTTCTTCATAGTTTTCTTCATGTTCTTTCTCATTACCTTCATGAATATGAAGCTCCATGTTTTGGTCCTGAATCTTACCCCTGTTCTTCCCCATGGCTTTTACTTGCATGAATCACGATTGGATGAAAAGATTCAAATAAAAAAGATGATTCTGTTCAAGCTTTTAAACCCAAGATGAGCTTTTCCCTAACCAACCATCTTTTGTATCTGGCTACCTCCAAATTTACGTCAACAGCATCCCCAGGGGAATAATGCATGGGCTCAGGTGTTTCAGACTGTTAATTGCCAGGTTTCATATACTTGATTATAGGTAAAACAAACAGGCTTCTTTCTTTTCTTTTTCTTTTTTCTACACAACTAAAAAGGTAATCGTTTGTTAAAAAGGAAATGGACGTTTGCACGCAGAAATATAATGACAAAACAAGAATAAACCACAAATAAAAATGAAACAATTGTCAATAAACTATTTTATTTTCCAAATTTTACTCGTTTTATTTATCATACAACATATTTAGTAAATCCTTGTAAATCTGATTAAAATAATCATATTTACAAAAACCATTCAAAAATATACTAAATACTATCATCATCATTTAAAAAACATAAAAATAGCATATCCACAGAAATTGGGGCAAGCCCAATTTTTAGTTCGGAAACACTCAATACCCTAATAATGATTGGTAAACACCTAGACCTACCTGAAATGATTATAGATATGTCTAGTCTCTAACTTTAACTGCTCATACAGTTTTGTTCAGATACAAATAACCTCAAAGATTAACTAATTAGCATTTGGTTATGAGAATCAATCATAGTATATACAAGTATATTTTCACGATTGTAGTAAACAAAGTTAATCTACACCACAGATTATTCAACCTGTATTTTCCTTCATGACTCACGGTATTTGGTCAAGTCAAACGTTAAAGTTCTCGAGCAGCTGTTTAAAAAAAGAAAAAGGAGAAGGTATTATAAATTGTTGTTCATGTTTGGTGGATTAGACCAGATTAACATGTAATTTTACTGGATTCAAGAAAAACAAGGTGCGGTCTCAACAACTTTACCTCCTCTCTGAATCCCGATAAACCCCAACCAAAGCCTCGGCCTTGTCATAAAAGCTATCTTTAAGTGATATCACTATACTTTGGAAACCGCTTCCAATTTCACTGTCCTGGCTAGTCCTTGCTCCATCACATGATTTTGAACGGATGAATCCAGCTACCTTTGCAACGTTTAGATTATCCAATGCAGCATCCACTTCATCCAATATGAAAAAGGGTGAAGGCTTGTAGCTGACCCACACATGTATAAAGAGAACCAACATTAGCTCATATACAGAAAATATTTTTCCAAGGAACTTAGTCCATCAGATCTTCTCATAAGATGTTAAAGGAATATCCAGGCATTCTAGTATTAGGAAAATCCATTCGTAATCTTTCCTACCATTATTAAACCCACTGCAGCACTGGCAACAGATTCAACCAACAGTTGATAAAGGAAAGAATGAATAATATAAATCTGTCAGGTGTACCTGTGGATGGAGAAGAGTAGAGCAAGTGCTGCAACTGTTTTTTCTCCACCAGATAGTTGTTCCATATCCCTGAAGCGCTTTGTTGGTGGCATAGCTGTGTATTTGATACCGTGTAGAAAAGGATCATCCTCATTTTCCAAGTTCAAATATGCTGTCCCACCCAACGGATGCGTACCACTCTTTGTTAGCTGTTTGTAAATCCTATCGATATTACTAGAAATGTGGTTGAAAGCATCCATAAACAACTCATATCTGCATAATCATTAAGAAAAGGGTCAAGCAACTAAGTTTCAAAATGTCTGGAAAGGGAACCCTTTTCCCTTACAGATGCATATAAATAATATTGCAGGCAAATCAGCTTTCCAAAACCATTACGAGATCCAACTGTCAGTGATAAGCCATTGCCTCAGTTGCAATCAAGAAATCAATATAACAGTGCCATCACATACATTCTTAGACCACCTAGACATCAAGTCTCACCAGGTTTAATCATTTCAAATACCATTTATTCTTTATTTAATTTATTTCTCTATGTTACCAAGATCAGAGTTCTTGCAACACAATAATGATACCTCTTCTGCTTAACTGAATTGTATTCATCAGCTACTTGCTTCTCCTCTTTTCTGGCTAATTCAAACTCTTCAGTTACATCTCTTTCCTTCTCTTGAAGAGTCTTATATTGGTCAAGAGCCTTCAAATTGGGAGCAGTTCTTTCAATTTCAGACACTAGAGCATCAATTTTTTGTTTGAATTCTACCTCAAGCTTCTCCCTATCAGAAGGCCTTCGATCCTGCAGAAGAGATCGATTTAACTGACTAAAATCAAACTCCTTCCCATTTGAAGATTCAGTTTCCATTGGGTCTGCAATGAGAGGAAGCTCAATGTGCTCTAAGTCACACTTTTCAATGATTTCCCCCTTCCATTCATCCAGCTGATTAATCTGAGTCTCCTGTAAAATTAAGAATGGATTGGGCAATTTATTCAACATTTAACATATCCAAATATTAGAAAACCTGATTGTTAGGAGGAAAAGAAAATATCTTTGGACCTTAGAATTTATTTGGCGATTAAGTTTGGATATGGATGTCGTAGCAGCAGAAGCCTGCTTCTTCCATTCCTGAATTTCCTTCTCACAGTCTTCCGACTTGGATTTCCACTCTAGCAAAACAGAAACAGAGAGACGTCAAATTATACACAATGAACCATAGCAGAGTTGTTCTGAAGAAATTAAGGGAGACAAGCAGTATAACTGAACCAAAAGAAAGTTGCAATGAGAACTCTAATATTTTCAGAACTTCAAATGGACAAAAAACCATCAGCAACGATATACAATGTTGAATGTTACCAGTTTCACTTCATAATTCTAATAAACTTAAACTATATTAGAAAACTTTTAAAAGAAACACAGTTATTGAGAATCAAGTTAGGAAGTCTAAGAAGTCCCTTGCACCACTCTTAGTTCAATGTCAGGTCAGCTTTCATAAACTGAACTGCTGGGTAGGATAATCAATTAACGGACATCATGCATGTCAGACTACAGCCAGTACACAGCTGAAACTAAGGTTTTCTATATGTATGCAATGGCTACTGAATAACATGCCAGAGATTGAGTCACTTTAAAACATGGCACATCATGATCTACAAAAGTAAATTATTGGATCCAAATATCAATTTACTGAAACATGATTAACCATAGGGGTTTGTGACCAAAAATAATTATTTTCATACAAGAATCATTGAAAGGATTAATTTACTCAACAAAAAAATAGATGCACAATGAATGAATGGATAAAACGATACCCTTCACTTCTTCCTTCCACCGATTGATATCTTCAGAAGCCTTTTCTGTTGCCAACTTGACTTCAGCCTCTTTTTTGTGAACCAGTTTTAAATCATTTTCCAAGGAACTGATAGAAGATTCCAGCTTCTTAATTCTTGAATCTACATCTCGTTTACGCTCATACTCCAACCTGAAAGTAAGAAAGAAGGGTACATGTCAATCAGCTGTTGCACTGCCGCAGAGCAGTTTTGTGGTATGATTTTGAAATGAAAGTACTAACTAGAATAAGGTGTCATGACAAGCTACATTTGGTATATCTACAAGTTTCCGGATGTAATAATGTTATACCATAGACAATAAAAAGTTGAAACCTTGTAAAGCAGCAAAAAGGAAAATTTTCACTCTTACTTTTCATTAGATTCTCATCAAAGTCTCAAAAACAGAACAAGATGCTATCACCATAATCACAGGCAAACCAGACATATACATAATTCAGCAGTATGCCCACCAAAACCAAATGCCATAATCCTATTTAAGGAATTGCCTAGCATCTATTGTCACTTAGTAATTTTTTTTTTTACATAAAGGATTCACCTTTCTTTAGGGCCACTTCTTAGCCAATTCAGCATAACCAGTATTACAGTAAAAAATTAGTTCATATCTACTCAAGGTTTAGTGTCTCTTCACTCTACAAGGCATTAAAGGAGCATTTTTAGGAGATTATACATTCACAATTTATCCAAAAAGCTGATATAACAAAGTGATTTCAAACATTTGACCACAAAAAAAAAAGGATTTGTATGCCAATGAAGTGATGCAACTACTATGGTACTACCCTATTCTTTTGGTAAAAAAATGTATCAAAGCTGTGTCTTCTTCCTTTCTTAACATCATTTACCATGTAAAATTAGTTCATGGAGGTCTACAGTATTACCACTTTCATGCACAATGGCATAGTAGAGGATGACAACTAACTGGCGCTAACTTAAGCTGAAGTTATAAATTCATATGGAATCTGAAATTCAGTATGCTACGACTTTTTACATCAAACAGACATGAAAACCCTCCAGTGGCCATTATGTAAAGGAAAATGTAAGAAGACTACTAAAATTGAAATACCCATATAAGAAGGCATCATAAATATTGTCACAGAGTACACTTATGGTTGATCAAGAGGTTTCAATCAGCAAATAAACATATATTACATCAATGGAAACACTTATAATAGAGACAAATAGATGGAGAGAAGGAAAACATACTGATACTTCAACTTTGCAAGTTGATTACTCAAGCTAAGCCTCTCTTCTGCCATATTCTGGGCAGCCTTGAGCTGATTTTCTTCATACTCACGGATGTTTGCCACCCCTACAGACTGACTAAAACTTTTGAAGAGTCGATCAACAATTTCATTAATCCTCTTCTCCAACTTCATGATGTCTTTGCTCCTTTTATCACTCACATCTTTTAACTGCCAGCAATTAAACCATATAAGAGAAGCAACATAATACCAAAGAGAAAACCACAATTGCCATCATAAATAACCTTTTGAATATCAGGAGTTATATGTACAGTACAAGAGAAGCAACATAATACCAAAGAGAAAAACACAATTGCCATCATAAATCACCTTTTGAATCTCAGGAGTTATATGTCCAATCCTATCCTTAATATTCACCTTCTCCTGCTTCAAGTTTTTAAGCTTGTCTTCTATGCTTTTCTGCAACAAAAACATTTATTTTGCATCTATCATAGAGATCAGTTGTAAATAAAGGATTAATAAACACTTGCTTATCAGCACAATCAAGAAATCATTTAAAGAATCCATTATGGTTCAGATTAAATACTGTCAGCTATCGACCATAAACTGCATATATTACTTTCCCAAAACAAAAAATGAAAATAAATTTACCAATGAAATCAACAGAACTAACAAGCCATGATGCTCCTGATGGATCAAAAAGAATTATCTCTTATTTAAAACTATACATAGAGAAGAATGGCAACTACACAAACCTCAAATACCACCTTTATAGAAACATTTTTCCCTTTAAAGAAAGGCATTCCTTTAAAAGGCATAAGGGGAGCCGTTTATATATTAGATGGTCAAGCTACCTTCTCAATGTCAGCATATTGGATTTTCTTTTCAAGTCCACTAATTCTCCCAGATGTTTCAGACTCCTTTAGCTGCATCTCTCTAATTGATCCAAGCTCTTCCAGCTCTGATTCAAATTGTTCCTTCTTTTTTTTTAAACCTGTGAAAGAATAACAGTTAATTATATAATGAAAAGGCTTGGACAAGTTAAGCATGAAACCAACCTTCAATTTTCTTATCATCCCATTTATTCGACCTAGCTTCCATTCCACCACTTGTACCACCAGTCATTGTGCCGGACTTCGAGAGTAGTATCCCATCAACAGTTACAACTAAAGCAAGAATCCAAATTTATAGATTAATATTTTGTTCTATAGAGAGGATCAAGAAGTACTAAATGAAAAAGGATATTAAAGATCCACCTTTAAACCTCTCTCCAGTCCAGCTAAGAACCTTGGCTTCTTCAAGATCATCACAAACTAGAGTATTCCCAACAGCAAAAAGAACTGCCTTCTCCAAAGCAGGGTCAAATTTACGAATGTTAAGTGCACAAAATGCATAGGCATATGGCTGCTCATTTTCCTTTTCAATTTTTTCTTTCACATTCTCTAATAGAGATATAGTTTTTCACTTTTACTGATATAAGACAAAATAGAACAGACTAGGGCATTATCCCATTGAGGAAGAGAAACAAATAAAGAGCAGAACCCCAGTGGCATGGAGTGTTCTGCAACAATAAAAAAAGATAAAACAATATGAAGTTGTTTGTAAATTGTAAAGCAGGATGGCAAGTAGAAATATTTCTCAGATAATTACAGAAAAACTAATACAAGCTTCAGAAAAGGATATTGGATCACATCAAAGATAAGCTTTGCTGTGCCACCTAAGGTGCGCAACCTTTCAATGATTGGCTTAACACGCACTGATTGAAGAGGAATGAAAGTCTGAGGAGGAAGCCTTTGCTCTTTCAAATACTGTAAAGAACAATAAGAAATGCTCAAACCACTTTGCTTAAATATAAGTGTTAACCAACTCCAATCAAATTGAACACTGAAAGGACAAACAAGAACAGACTTATACCAGAACAATAGCAAATATTCCAAAAATAACCAAACCAAAACAAAAGCCTAGCAATTGCAAACATATGGTTATGACTATATCACAAACCCAACAACTTTTTCAATTTTCTCTGCTTTCTTACACTCATAGAAAACATGCAAAAGGGTAAAAGTAAAGAAGCCAATTCTATAAAAGCATCAATCATCAATGCACAAAAGCAATTTCAAATTTAAATTATCCAACTTCTTTTCATTCTTATCATTTCAACTCAAAATTGAGGTACAAGGAAGAAGTGAAAGTATACTCCATTGCATAACAAAAATATCCAACCAGTATGCATGGGCTCAAAATGATTAATAATAATGCATACTACATTATGCCTCTTGTTATGTGGAGTCATTCTTCTGCAATGATGGTGCCCCTGTCAATTTTCTTATAGATGCATAAAAGGATGTTCTATTTCCAAATATGTACCATACATCTTTCATTATCAAAAGATTGCCAAAAATAAGAAGGCATCATCCCATTTTATCAACAAAAAGAACAAGAAGCCAGACAGGTGAATGACTTTCATCACATGAAAGCAATCATATATATTATCGCTCACGCATCTTTGTACAGTTCAAGAAGGATCTAAATACTTGCATGCAAATATTTGAAGTTGTTAATAGCAAAATCTAGAAAAATGTGAAGATTACTAGAGAACACAGCAAATTAGCAGACCTTAATACATTCCTTTCCGGTATTTTCATCCTCTACGACAACAGCATCCATAAATCTGCCCATGGCAACAGTGACCGCAAGGTTGTACTTCTTCTGTGTTGGTCTACAAAGATCAGTCATGCGACCATGAACACCTTGAAAGAGGCGTTTCAGAGTCTCAACAGCTTGAGACAACCTAGCATCCCTTTCATTTTCATGTCGATCAGCCTTCAGCTCACGTAACTGATTTTCTATTTCAGCAATTTTGGACTTGAGGTTCTCATGCTTAGATCTGCATATCAAAATTTAAAGAGGTAAGAAAAGCAGCTTAGGGACAAGACATTTCAAGATCCCAGGTACAAAAAATAAACACAAAAACAGGCAACAGAAAACACATAGGAATGTGACCTATGCACCAAATTAATTTATCATCAACTTCAATAACCTGGACTTCTGGTGTCTATCTTGCATTTCTCGTAGTTCCTTTTTCAATTCTGCAAGCTCATCCTTCTGTTTAGCAGAGGTATCAAGAATCTTCTTCAGTCTAGTTCGCATTTGGTCTTCCTGTGCTTCCAACTCTTGCTCCCTATTTCTCAACTGTTGGAGATTTTCTTCCAAATTTTTTTGAGCTTCAATATCAGTATGTTGTTGCCTATCAAGAAGCTCCTTCTCATCTCTTAACTTAGCAGTTTTCATCCCAGCATCCTCCTTACTGAATGTCAAGATTCCAATATTGTGTCAGTATACAGAAACTTTTCAGGCTTTGAACAGATTCACGTCTAACTTATGAAGTTTATTTGAGAAATATATAAAATTATGCATCACCAACCATTTAATGAGGTTGAAGGAAAAAAAATTGCAAGGTATAACTACAATGGCCCCTTGTAAAAGGGGTTTTAATAATTCAAACAAGTTAACCAATGACTGATTAATCCTATTTATAAGAGTTTGTAGGAAATTTGAAATCATGGAAGAAAGAAAAATATCCAACTCCAACCTGCAGAGAACCAGTTAAATCATTACAATTACTCATAACAGAAAAATCAAGCGATGCCCTGGAAACAGAGGTAGATGGCAAATTTTCTTTAATGAAATGTGCTACGAGAAGGAAGGAAAAGAATACATTGAGTATAACCCAGCAGAAGTAGATGGAGAATGAAACTGAAACAGTCAAACATATAAAAGAACCAGAATTCAAGAACAATAGCCAATTCTAAGGTTGAATTAGAGAGAAAACAGGTATTTGATATTTCAACCACAACAAAATCCATGCAAGCAATGAAACTAGAGAACCATGTCTTCGTAAGGAACCCAAAAGATCTTACATTTGGAAATACTCGGTAAGTTGACTATCAAGCAAAGGGAGTTTCCCTGTGCCATCGCGACTTTTTTCATTTAACGCTTCCAACTTTGCAGTCAGATCTTGTATGCCTTTCTGTAATTCTTTTATATCATCACCATGTTTCCTCCTTTCTTCTTTTTTTCTTTCAAGCTCCTTTCGGTTACTCTTGATTTTTGAATTTATACGAGACATTTCTTCATTTAATTTCAGAAGCTCAGGTTGCTGCACTCAATGAAGAAAAAAGAAAAGAAAAAGTCCAAAACTAAGTCATAGGCCTCTATTCAACTCATTAAAATTACAGATAAATACAGAAAGATATTTAAGACTTAGAACTAGCTACACAATAAGTAATCATTATACATATAGAAGCACAAAGATGTAAAAACAATAAAAGAATTCACGTGGACCATTGGCAATGCATGTGCATGTCACATCCATCAGAAGTTTCCATCCTAATATATCATTTCTGTTCTTATACGTGTATAACCATGCTAAACAGAGCCACAAATACAACACAGTTCAGACAAGGAGCTAAGTATAAAAGATAATCAAGAATCACTTCCAGCTACAGGTTACAAAGCATGTTTCCCCTAGCATAATCAGCCAAAACAATCTAAATTATGTTTACCATAGAGACAATAGAGGGAAGCTTAATCCCACTTTGAACAACCTAATCGACACAATCTGTCAAATTCTCTATTGAAGCTTACAACATAAATGCCAATAGTACCAATAAACATCATTGTCATAAGATGACCAAGTGCCAAGTGCTGGTCCACTGTCTTCCAACTTATGACATCCTGCCTTACAAGAGTATGGTGGCAGGCAGTGGCCTTAAATTTTTACAATAACAGCTGAGATTTTTAGCACAACCTACATAAACTGTCCACCCAAACATTTAAAAAGATATATATGAGAGACGATGGTCAGGGAACATGACATTTTTACCTCGTAATCAGCTCATAACAAAATCATTTTCAAAGTGCTCAAGCATCTGTGCAAAATAACATGTTAACCTTAGTCTAGAAATAATCTCCTAAAACTGAGATCAAACATCGAATTGAAGTCCCACACTTTAAAAGAAGCAACCCAGTTACCACAAAATCCGCATACTAGACAATAGCCTTTTAGTACCCAAAAAGGGCTCCAGTTCAAATCCCCCATTCTCCCACTTAACCATCTAAAGAATAATCCAAAAAGAACTTAATCAAAACTAATTGACAAACAGGCATTCCAACCTAGGCTAGAAAAATAGTTCAGGTCCAACAATACCATTCTTCACTCGCTCAAAAGAAAAAGACTTCTCGTGGACTTACACTTTTATCAACTCTAATGCTTCTCTCGGAGATCCTTTTTTCACATTGAGCAATCTCCTTTAGGTATTTAGCCTGTTCCTTCTTCTTCTTAGCTGCTTCAGCTTCAAAATGTTCTAGCTCATGCATCACATCTTCACGGTTCTTTTTCTCAGAGTCTAGTTCATCAGTAATCTTGTCAATGTCCTTCTCTATATTATGCAATTGCCACAAATAATGCTCCTTTTTCAAAGATTTCTGCATAATTTGTAGACTATCAAAAGGATATTCTAATGTCTAAAAAAGTAAAACAAGCTTATAAAAAGCAAAGATTTGAATTAAACCAGCTCATCTTGCAAGCGGAAGTGCTTTTCAGCTTCTTCCTTCTGTTCTTTCTTTTGCTTTCTCTCCATCACTATTGTCCTCTTTCTTTGATAAATAAGCGCTGATTTTTCTTCAGCCCTAGCTTTTAGCTCTTCCAACTCCTCATATTTGTTCTTTACTGATTCAGAACCCGAAATCTGCTCGAGCAGCCCTGTCAGTTCTTTGGGATTTTTTGAAGCAATGGACTCGACATCACCCTAAGAACACAATTTTTTCACCAAATTATATCATTATGTCTTACAAAGTAGCTTAACTTCACAAAAATGCTATTCGTGGGTTGAGGGGGAACAAAATTACCTGAAAAACAAGAAAATTCCGGGCCTTAACGAGAATACCAAGTGATCTTAACTTTCCATTGTACTCCTCCACGTTGACAACACTGCTGTCGATACGGTACTCGCTACCTCCAGTACTGGTGATGGAACGAGTGAAACAGAGTTCGGAGCCACCGGCAAGCTGGTAAACTAATCGCACAAATGCGCGTCGGCCACGTTGTTCCTTTTCACGGTCGTCGAAAGCATATATTAGGTCTCTGAGTTGGCCCCCACGTAGCTGACCAGTTCGGACTCCAAGAACGAAGCTGATTGCATCCATGAGATTGGACTTGCCTGCCCCATTCGGTCCAATAATGGCGGTGAAGTCGGAGAAGGGACCGATAGTTTGAAGACCCTTATAGGACTTGAAGTTCTCAAGCTCTAGGCGAAGTATTTTTCCTGGAGAAGTCAAAGACGGCATGGTTTGGGGTTTCCTTCCTTTGAATTTGAAATGTTAGGGTTTCGGTAGTCTAGGTAGAACAATAACAACGGTAAAGGTTTTGTTTGGGATGGAGAAAATGAGATGTGAATTTCCGGGAGAATTGGTGAAAATGGAACGTTTTAGGGATTTGGGTGGGAGGGAAGTGGCGGGAGTTTCAGAAATTTGGGAGATTTTAGTGAGGTACTGGAGTTTGAGATTCCATTTTCAAACTTAAGATACATAATACTCGATAAAATTGCAGAAGACGTTTGTTTTTAGTGGGCTTCTGGGACAGCCTTGCAGGCCCACTTTCAACTTCACAAAGGTTTTCTTCTTTCTATGTTATACCATGTTTAGCTTTTTATGGATAAGTCAATGTTTTAAAAATCCAACCTATGGTTGTTTATGGATCTAATCGGTTCAATAAGTTCAACCGGCTCGATTAAAAAATAAAAAAAAATTAATTCAATCGATCTGTGCCGATTCTCAAGTCAACCAATTCAAAACTAGTCTGATCGGCCAGTTAACAGTCCTATTATAGATGTATGCTTAAGACTTTAACTATAATCTATTAAAAGAAGAGAAAAATGGTTGTTAATTAACAAACGAAATATAATTACACAACTGAGTAACTAGTCATCGTGATTGGACAACATAATCTTTTTCACTAATTACAATAAGCCGACCATAAAGTTACCAGCCCAAGAAGTCATGCAACTTAAATTAAACCTAGCAAACCCTCTCCTCAGTTCTCGTTCCATATTTTCATATCAATGCTGGACTCAGTACCATCTGCTTTTGGGGAAGCACTCATCTTGGTTTCATTATGGGTGGGCATGGATGCACTGGTCTTGGTTTTGTCGTGGGCCGGAAGCGCTGCTCCCACTGTACTTTCCTTATTGGTCTCCACAGGAGCAGCAGGATTAGCCGCAGCTGTGTCAAATTTTGAACCAGTTTCCAGTCCCTCAAATTTGGAGATGACTTGTTGAAGCTCATCATTCAGATTCAATGCCTCAAAGAGGATACCATCGTCATCACTAGTGCTTTCTATGATCATATGAATAGCAAGCTGTGACTGCTTGCACTTCTCCAGCATGCTCTCTGTCAGCTCGTTCTGCAAGCACACAAGGACATTTTTCGAGTCTTTCAGCATTGTATAAATAAAATTTTAAAAGAACATTTAGTAATTCCTACAAACTTGGTTGGAAGAACAAAAAGATTCACGATGCAGCTAACAAAAAGCATTTCGAAAAATATAATAAAAACTTAAATGCAGAAGCATTTCATTATCCTAGCATGCCTAAGAGGTCAATAGCAAGTAAAAATTATGAATTATGGAAGTTAAATCTCCAAAACTTTTACAAGTTAAAATTTTGTCCTATCATCCAATGATATAGTATTGAATGACGATAGCTACACGGCAAAAATGGTTGGATATGTAGCAAGATCTACCAACTACAAACTACATGATTACAATTAAATCAAGCTTTCATGCCAGAAGCAGAAGAATTACCTTTGCCGGTTTTGCTTCTGTTCCTGTACTCAATATGCTAGAGAGCACCTCAAGGCTGTTCCGAGTTACTTCAAAAAGTTCCTTCTTTTGCTCAACAGATAAACTCCCATAATTATAGGCAAAATCATTACCCTGCAATCCTGTGTTATTAGCAGGATAATTTTCAGGGGGAGGCAATGGCTCTCCCATATAAGATTCCAAAGTCTGGTACAAGGGAGACGAGTTCTCATCATCATCACCCACTGGCAGTTGTGCGCTTCTTTCTTTCAAGCTCTAGTTTACGTTAAAAAAGGAGGAAAAAAGTAAGAAAAAAACTGGAAAATTAGAGTCTTTAATGCATGATGGCTTGCATGCAATTGGAAGGGGTAGGGAACCATCCATGGTAAGTTCGAAAGTATCCAAAAGATGACAAATTGACTATTCCTAATGTACATGTAGAAGATAATTTATGAAACATCAAATATCAACAAAAAGATAAGAAATAAAACCACATGTAGTAGGACCCTTCTTGTTAAAAGTTCTTCAAGAAACGCATATTTTTACTGCTAAAATGGATTATGAAGTATCAAAACATCATAAGAGTAATGGGAGCATAATGAAGTAAGAACATGGTCAAAAGTAAACTTAGAAGCTTATATAGTTTGACTTGAGGACAAATAGCCTGAAAATTGGCATTTCCAGCATTTTAATTCCATCATATATTGAGAAAATGGAGTAAACCCGAGCTACACTTAGAGTAGGGAAAAAGGAAACCTCACAGTTCCTGGTACCCATTCTCCGAATCATTTTAATGTGATACCAAAGAGACTTTAGTGGCAGGGAAAGGAGTGGAAGAACGAGAATCATGTTTATGATTAATGATGGCAAATCGGTATCATCAGCACTACTAAAAGTCTAACTGCCCAAAAACATGTCAGCCTTTCAACATCAGAGCAAAAACAGAAAAGTTGTATATCAGTGGATTGATAGATTCTATTAGTATGATGCCATAATGAAACTATAAATGCCATTATTGCCTAGTTATTCTCATCAAAATACCAGTAAAAACTATGTGGAACTAAACCAACATACAAAGAAATAACATCAACACTTGAAAGAATATGAATCAAAGCGAAAAAAGGGTTTACCATATAAGTTTGGTGAAACACAGGTAGGTATGCAAGATCATCAGACTGTCCCCAAGCACGAATCAAGTCCAAAGCCTTTTCTCTATTCTGGTGATACGTTTGCGGATTCTGGATCATCTTAACCATCTCTTCCAACACTTTCTCCGAGGCCACCTCGGAAGCTACCTTCTCGCAATTCACGGTACAAGCTTCCAACAAATCAAGACTCAACCTTTGGCTGGCAGCATTTTTCCCGGATATCTTCTTTTTTATGGCCCTAACAATTTCGGTCCCATTGAACTCCTCACTATTGATCATAGAACATATCCTCATATTCATTCCCCAATTAGGTTCTTCTAGGGTCTCTAATGTGGCTTCATCTACAAGTTTCGATTCGGGTGTCGGCCCGTGTAGAATTTCCTTCATTTTCCCACTAACCATTCTACTCATTTGAGCTCCACCAGTTTTCAATTTCTCACCCCATTGAGCTAGTTTCATTTTATCCATACTCTCCTTGTTTTCCCTACTGTTTCAATCAAATCCCCAATTCAAGCTATTTTCTTTAAAAAAAACTAATTTAAAAGAAATCAAATTCGTCAATATTACCCAAAATAAAACATGGCTTCGTTTACTAACAGTGAAACAACAAACACATAGTAAATGGGTAAATTAAGATAATAGCATAAACAGAAAGAGAAAAAGAAGTAGTAATAATAATAATAATAATAATAATAATTTAACGAACCTGAAGTGAGATATGGCAGAAGAGACAACTTGAGGTTTTGGGTTAGAAGTAGAATAAATTTTCCTCTTACCAGTTCGTCGGAGAAGAAAGAGAGAGAGAGAGAGAGGTGAAAATGACAGATGGCGATGAGAGGAATGGTCCAAGCCTAAGATACACGTGGCTAATGGGCCCTATGGGACGCAGCCCTCTCACACAAGTCGTATCCGGCCCGTGTTAAATATTGTGAAAATGAAAATAAAAAGCAATTTATGAATGATTATGCCTTTTTTACGACCTTTATGTCGTTTTTCCTTAATTAGAGAAATAAATTATTTTTGAAAAGACAGTGTGAAAGCATATTTAGAAAGCGCGTCTAATTGAACGCACTTTCACTTTCTATCTCCGTGACTTTTTTTTAATTTTTTTTGAGGATAAAGTTTTTTTTTGTTAGGAATTAAAGTTCAGAATTTAGGAGTGAAACTGTAAAAGTTTATAGGTAGATTTTCCGATATCTACTAACATTCTTATAGTGGAAAAATAACTACTTTAAGCACTACTTCAAGTATCAATTATAATTTCTCTAACAATTGAATTTTTACCGTTTTTACGATCTAGTCTCTATACCTTAATAATTCACTAATTTGAAAAGGCACATATCCAAAGTTACTTATTTCATATCAAATATTATATATGGAAAATTACGTATAGTTTACATTAGAATTTAACAAAGATAAATATGAGTTGCAATAAAAATATAAACTCAAAAATTGATTTTTTTTTTATTGATGTCATTTATACTTACATCACAAAAAGTAAATGAAAAATATATCATCAATGTCATCGGGCCAAATGTGTGCCAGAGGGCAATGGCTGACGATTGCGCGTAGGGTTTCTACGTACAAGTGGTGGTGCTGACTCCTCCTCTTCATCGTGATTATCATTCTCATCTTATTTGTCTTCACCTCGACCCTTGTATTCATCTTCATCTCTACCATTGTCTTCATCTTCATCACCAGGCTATTTTACCAAAATAGTCCAAAAATAAATTATATTTACAAAAATAACCCAAGTTCAAAAACAATCACAAAAATAATCTAAAATGAACAGTACCCACTCGTTTTTTGCACCAATGATTGCCTAATAATTGTGTCAGAATTAAAAAAATTAATTTTTTGGGTTTTGGCCTGTCAATGGCCGGAACTCATGTATTTTTTAAAAATTGTATAATACTGATATACGAAAAAGGAAAAAGAAAAAAAAGGAAAAAAAATACTTTTTTTGGTGCTGGCCTCTCAATGGCCGGCGCCCAACAGTAAAAAAAAATTAAATTTTTTTCGTGTCAGAATCAAATATCATTATACGAAAAAAGTAAAAAACAAAATTTTTTTAGGTGCTGGCATGTCAATGGCCGGCACACAGTACAAATTTAAAAAAAAAAATTCTTGTCAGAATCAGATATCAGTATACGAAAAAAGTAAAAAAAAAAATTTTGGGTGCTGGCCTGTCAATGGC
>CM025245.1:34575627-34587027 GCA_013677275.1 Gossypium schwendimanii
AAAAATATTCTTTTTTAATTTTAAAAAAATTAATTAATTACTCATTCCCCAAATTTATATGTTATTTTTTTATCATGTGGAAAAAAGTTATCCCATTAAAGTGTGAAACGAAGTTTTAACAAACACTATAAAAAAATCTGGACAATTATTATTTTATTATATTTGGGTACCTATTTTTGTAATTCTTTAATAGTAAATGAATCTACAGAAATGCCGTCCATGGTCAACATTGATTAGTGGAGGGGAATTTCTGACAGTCTAAATATGTATTTACATGCATATTGTTGGTTTGAAGAAGACAAACCACACCTCTAATATATATAATTTATCTTGTCCATTAAAAATAGCAATGGAAAATGACAGGAGATTGGTATTTTCTTCCTTTTGATGGAAACCTGAAATTTGAGTTTCATCATCTACCACCCATCTTTTGCATATTTCCAATATTTTAAACAACATAATTTTAAGTTTGAATATTTTAGTGTATAAATGTGTGAATTCATTTTTCATAATTTTTATGGATAGTTAATTAATTTAATTTAATCCAATATATTCATAAAACATTAATTGATTGGCTTTATAGAATAAATTTTAAGTGGTAGGAACAATATTGGTCAATGGTGTAGTGCATATATTATTGAGAAATTATTCATGATGGTAATTTTCTATCCTACAAGGTAATATATACAATAGCTCAATTAGATGGTCCGGGTGTTTCTATCTGGAAGAAGAGTATCTAGCAGTAAAGGAACGACGTGTATCATTCAATTGTCAATGAGCACTTTAAAAAGATTATGCCCAAGCTTCCGAACTTCTCCAGCAAAACCTAGATCAACCAATATAGATGTTCGCTCTATTTAGCTCTTCAATATACTATCTTCGTAGACCCTCATGTAATGTTGATAAGGGATCCAATTAGGGAAACATCCCTCTATCATTGCTTATAACTCTAACAATGAAAATGATAATCACAAATCTAGATTGGTCAAATGAGGCCAAACACACCTCACTCATCCATCAATTGCATCCCTTTTTTATAGGGCACCCAAGTGCACAAATTGATTTCATTTTATAGGCACGTGAAGTGAACAACGAGATAATGATGATGTGCCAATCTAAGATCCATTGTAGCAAAATGTAGCACAAAACCATTGTCCACTGGGTTGAGGAACTCATGCACTATGTTAGCGTCATTAACATCCACGAGTAGCGACTTGACACCCACAAATACTTCAGGTCAATTTAGATTTCCATAAAAACTTATTCAAATTATTTTATACATTTTTAAATTTTTTAATAAATAATTTTATATCCATGAGTATTGTAATAATTTCAAAATAAATATTTTAATTTCGACAAAATGCGAAAAACATGACGATATAAAAAATCTCATAAAACTTGACACCCATCGGTATTAAAATATCCTTAAAAAAATATTAATAACTTTGAAAAATCTCGTTATAAGTTTATATCGGTTCTTTTTGACACAATACTTAAAATTATCCATAATCTCTCATCAACCCTAAATAAGACATTTTATCATACTCGAACTACATTCATAAATAATCTAAATACATATTCAAACCAAAAAAAAAAGCCAAGCCCCTTGGCTCCATTTTATTTTTGTTTCATCCAAGTCATGATTGATATTAATTAATCTTAATTAAATAAAATCTCCCCCACTCTTAATCAATTTTTTCCTCAAAACCCAACAAATCTTCCACCAAATGGGGCCCATCCTGTTTACCCTTTTGCTTTCCTTTTTCCAGTATTTTCCCTATTTGTTTTTCCAGTTTCTTTATTTTCTTGCAGCTCTCTCTCATGCAGCTTTGCTGAGGAAGGCAAATAAATGAAAAGAAAATATATAGAAGCTGAGGTTGAAGTTATTATGTTTTGATGCTTAAAGGGTTAATATTTGTTTATTTCTATTGAAGATATTTCATTACTCAAATGTCTACCAAGATCTGTGTTTATTTCGTTTCACCTGCTTAAACCCATTTCAGGAAAGAGGTATAACATGCTTCCTCTGTATGGTTAAATATTAGTTTTTCATTTTTTTTAATTTTGTAACATTTCTGCTGTTTTCGATTGTATAAACTGATGATTTTTTTTTTCTGGTCCTGGTTTTATAAACTGGTATTGTTGTTTTGGAATTGGGTTTTAAGAGAAACCGGGTAATTTTCCTGCTTTTTCATGTGTATTTTCTTGGTGGACTGTGGAGAAGTATTTCAATTATAAGAAAAATAAAAGAAACCCTTTTTTTTTGTTGGTTTACTGAATTTGCATAATACCCTTTTTCTCTGATACTGAGAGCTAAATGGCAGAAACTGGAAATTTGGATCTTATGGTTGCTATTTTAAACATAGTTTTTGATGTTGTTGAACTTCAAACTCTTAATAAGCTTTCTTCAGTTTCTAAATGAAGGGTGAAGAGATTTTTATCAGTGAAGTTTAAGAGTTATCTTTCTCCATCTCTTTCATTATCATAAGAAACAATGGAGGTATATATTAATTGGATTTTTCTTTTTTATTTTTTAATCAAGCTTTTCTACAACAAATAAACTATGAAATCAATTTTATAAAATTTCAGTAGCTTTCGTTTTTGTGTTTTCCAATATCACAATTGTTATTTGTGTTTGTTTCTCATGAGATAATTAGTAAAAAGCTTCTTTCACATGCCAAGCTATTATTAATTTGTGGAGATCTTATCTTTTATTTTTTTTCAATAGTATTATATTTTGTTGGAATAGTCTAGCCTTTCCTAAATGGGAAAAAGTCAACATGGAGAATGCCATGAATGTGTAAAAAATATATTTTCTTTAAAAAAAGTCTTCCTTTTTAGTAATACTTGAAGTGTTAATGCTATGGGGATTGAACATTGAACCTTGACTATTGTAACTAAGAGTCCAACAGTCCACAAATAGATCACATTATTGTTGACCAGCCAAAAGCCTTTTCTTACACTGAATCTTATAAAATCTGATATTTTATTTGATGTTTCTTTAATTGGGAATTTAGTCAAGTGGATTTCCTTAGATAGTGGAAAAATATCAATTTCCATGGCATCGGTGAACAAGTAATATTCGTGAGCAGTGTATGTGTTTGTATGTGTTCCTCAGATATACATCAATCAAAGCCTTTCTCTTACTATAAAAAGATGTACAAATTAATCTTTTATCTTTTTGATTGACATCTAATGAGTGGGCTTCCTTAGATTATGGGAAAAAGCCAACACAGATAATGATGCAAGCTTAAGTTTTTTCAAAGGCACTCCTGTACTTATGAACAGATTATGCCTGAGCAGTTTTTATACTATTTTGATTTATAAGTTTTTTCCTTTTTCTTTATAAATTCTGTATGCTTCATTGATATACAGGTCAGATGGACACAACCTCCGTGAGATGTCTTATTAACAGTATTGCTCGATATGTTCATCTTGTATCATGCCAGACAAGAAAAGTTGTTCCTATTGAAAAGGATTACCGGAATATGGTTGTTGTGTTAAAACTTTTAAAACCACTGCTTGATGATGTTGTTGATTGTGAGATATCTTCAGATGAAATTCTGTGTAAAGAGTGTGAAGAGCTAGACATGCTTGTTAATGAGGCTCGAGAATTCATGGAGAACTGGTGTCCTAAGATGAGCAAAATCCACATGGTAAGTTTAATCTTAGTCTTTACTTTTGTGAAATGGTACCTAAAAAAAAGGTAGTTCTGGAATCAAGGATTCATGTTTCCTTTGATTTGTCAATGTTTTTGGGTTCTATTATTTGTTTGTTATTTATTGTTCATGTATGAAAAACCAGTTTTCCTTCAATTCGGTCTGGTTTAGGTGTTGTTTTTATGCACAGAGGAATCAAATAGTACCCACCATCAAATTTTGATTGTATGAAGCCATTGATAGGGTGGATGTCCAGCTTCTTTAACGCCAGGAAACATGAGTATTAAGGATCTAAAATTGGCCTTATTTGAGATTTGTTAAAGTTTCAGTTAATTGTAGGTTATCATAGTTTATAGAAGAAAACTTCAATGATTGATTGCAAATATAACCCAACTTGTTATAGATTGCAAGAAAATCCATTTCTCGTATATGTAACACAGTCAAAATTTAAAGGTAACAAGGATGCTGCCAATTAGGTATTAAAATGTAATACTTTGTTGAAGAACACTTGAGTGATAAAGTGGCAAAGCTAATCCAGTTTACAATAGATTGCAATAAAGTACATATCTTTCCTCATGTTTATTCTGCAATCAAATGCAGCATTTAGTAAAACGAATAAGAATTGTGCCAGCTATCCTAATTGTTAAAGTTCTTTGATATACCAAGGATCTAAGATCAAATGGTGCCTTCATCACAAGGAGTGGCAGTTCGGGGGTGGGAGGAAGGGAAAGGGAGGACTTCCTCTATTGTGCCCTAGTTGCTCAAAGAAAAGAAGCTTGAATGTTGGATGTTGATATGTATTATGCATGCCTTTCCCTCTTGAATAAAAGAAATAGGATTTTCATGCTTCTACTACTATCCCGTTCAAATACTTATTTTTGTTTTGAAAACATGTACAGGTTCTCCAGAGTGAGCCTTTTCTGATAAAAATGCAAAGCTCTTCACTTCAGATATGTCACATATTATATAAATCGTTGCAGTCATCACCATCAACTTCAAGTATAACCAGTGTTCAGGTAAGAATAAATCAAATGTGTTGCTTAAATAGTATGTTTAGATGACAAACGAGCTATTCGTTTTCTTTTTCACAAATTTTGTTGCCCTTTTAGACATTATTAAGGCAGCTGGATGTCAGCTGCTATCACTTTCTCGGTGCCGAGTTGGCTTTGAGTAGTGAAACTAATTGATGTTCAACTGTTTCAGCACTGTATTCGGGAAATTAAATGTCTGAACCAGGAGAGACTATCAGAAAATATAGGAGATGCTTTGAGAAGTCTAAAAGATGGCGCTATTCCTTGTACTGATCATCTGGTAAAAGTTATCAAGTCACTGAACTTGACGTCAAACCAGGAATTGTTAAAAGAAACTGTGGCAGTGGAAAAAGAGAGAATGAATGCTCAAGTTAACAACGTGAAAGGGAAATTAGATCAAATCAATCAAATTGTGGATCTCATCTCTCATATACGTGATTATATGCTTAAAGTTGAGCATTTTGAACCCACAAGTGGCATTTTGATCCCTCCACATTTTGTTTGCCCCCTTTCATTGGAACTTATGATGGATCCTGTTATTGTGGCTTCTGGGCAAACTTATGACAGGGCCTCCATCCAGAAGTGGTTTGACAGTGGACTGACCATTTGCCCAAAGACCCGTCAAACACTAAAACATACAAATCTCACTCCAAATTCTACGGTGAAAGCTATGCTAGCAAATTGGTGTGACAAAAACAACTTACAACTTTCCAATCACACTGGGCATGCTAAACTTGTCTCAATCTCTTCTCCTTCAAATCATAAATCCTCCCAAGATTTAACCCATACTGATAGCTTCCGTTGCTTTGCAAACAGTAGTAGTTCCACATCGAGATCATCAATTGAGGTTGGGACTGGTTTAGAGAAGATGAAGATTGACATCTCATCTAGATATAGCGGAGACTGCAATAGATGCCAAAGTGGGGAGATTGACAAGTATGACCAATCCTCCGATCATTCATATATTCACAGCAGAACTGAATCAGCAGCAAGTGAAGTTTCCAGTATTGATTATATGCCTCCTGCTTTAAATGACTTGTCAAGAAGGTTGAAGAAACCTGAAATGAATGAGGTAGCTGAAATTTCAACCAAGGGTCTTGGCACTTTTCCTATAAGAAAAGATTCTGGATTTTCTTCATGGACATCAGGAAAGCAGTTGCAGGTCTCTGGAACAAAAGTAGAGGAGGCAGTTAATGGAAACCATGATTATAACAGAGCATACTCCATTACGTTTTCTGGGTCAGGATGTGATGATTTAACCACAACTTCCCATGTGATGGAATTAGTAGACAACCTTAAAAGCCTATCAAATGAAGTCCAAACTAAAGCTGCTCAAGAATTGCGCCTTCTTGCAAAGAACAACATGGAGAATCGTATAATTATTGGTCGCTGTGGTGCTATTGCACCATTACTATGTCTACTGTACTCAGAAGTGAAGCTAACCCAAGAGCATGCGGTTACAGCCCTTTTAAATCTTTCAATCAGTGAAGATAATAAGGCTATTATTGCAAAATCAGGAGCAATAGAGCCACTGATTCATGTTTTAAAGTCTGGAAACGATGGAGCCAAAGAAAATTCTGCGGCAGCTTTGTTCAGTCTTTCTGCCTTGGAAGATTACAAGGCAAGGATTGGACGCTCTGGTGCTGTCAAAGCCTTGGTGAATCTTCTGGGCTCAGGAACATTGAGAGGGAAAAAAGATGCTGCTACTGCTTTGTTTAACTTATCAATCTTCCATGAAAATAAGGCTCGTATGGTTCAAGCAGGTGCTGTAAAATACCTCGTCCAGTTAATGGACCCTGATAGTGGGATGGTTGACAAGGCAGTTGCCCTTCTCTCAAACCTGTCGACAGTTGCGGAAGGGCGCGTGGCAATTGTACGAGAAGGTGGTGTCCCATTACTAGTTGAAATTCTTGAATCAGGATCACAGAGGGGTAAGGAGAATGCTGCATCTGTATTGCTGCAACTATGCCTTAATAGTCCCAAGTTCTGTACCCTGGTTTTGCAAGAAGGGGCTGTGCCACCCCTTGTCGCATTGTCCCAGTCTGGCACGCCAAGAGCAAAAGAAAAGGTATGCAGCTTAGTTCTTTTCTCTTCTATTATGTTGATATGGTCCTTGCATTCTCTGCTTCTGTATCTGGGTCTTAACAAGCAAAATTGTAATCACTTTCCTTTTGTAGTCATTTGCCTGTAAAATTGAATTGTAATTGTATTCTTGATGGGTTTTACCAGTTTTCCATTTATTTATCAGAAATTAGATCTAGCATTTGTGATTCTAATTGTAACTACTTAGAAGGGTAGGAAAAATGTGTTATGTTCCCACACCTATTGTGGAAGGTAGTGACGTCACATCAGAAAGGCATAAGATGTTTTTGTAAAGCTCATTAATCAATGATTGCTTATTAATTACATGTTTGATTACTTTTTAATCTAAAGAAAAAAAATTGTGGATGCACATGAGAAAAGACATGGTAATTTAGTTCTCCCCTTTTGCAGGCACAGCAGCTTCTCAGTCACTTCCGGAATCAGAGAGAAGGTGCCACTGGGAAGAGCAAGTAAAAACTGACTAATTTTGTTATATTTTTCTTGTATGATTTTTTGATATCCTACTCCATGTAAGTTGTTCTATCTCAATTGGTCCTTTTGGAGCCCACTTTTCATACATTCTTTAGTCATCCAGCTATATGCATTAGAATTATGAACTCTATTTTTTTAATACCCTTTTTAAATGTGGTTAGGATATGGGGAAATAGGTTATAACCATTCCGATGAGGTGGTGGATTGTCTATAATTTTCTGCATAATTTTCCTTAGAAAACTTAACTTGCCATAGCATCGAGTGTACGTTTCCATTTAGTTTTAGTTTATGTAGTAATAGATTTGGCCTTAGATTTGTAGATATGTTGTACATATGCTATAGACTCTTGTAATCTGCTGTAGGATCTTGTTGAAAGATATTTTTTCTATTTGTTGTCAATTATTCCATTTTTGTGCCCTTGTTCTTAATCTTGTACCTTAACAGGCACTAGATTTTCAAAGTGTTTTAAGGTTAGCTGAAATAAATTTCTTTTTTATGTGTTTACCCCCTCTTCATTTTTTAAACTTCTTCTAATGGTTTGCCGCCCTGCTATTCACTTTCCTAACTAAGGAAATCAAATTGTTGACCATAACCATCTTGAACCAAGATTTAATCTCATCCATTCACTTCATTTTTGAAGGAAAAGCACAAACCACATTAAGCTGGCTAGCATCTATGGCCATATCCATTAAAACCACTACTTATTTCCTCTCTTTTACATTCTCTGGTTAAATTTCTTTGCAAGTTACAACTAAAGCAAGCCAACATGTTCAACGATCCAACAACATCCAAAACCTTCAAAGCTATCAAATCGACTAAAGGCAAATAGTAGACAAACTAAATGATACATACAAAGTTTTGCTTGTTACTGCAGCTGTGACATGATTGTACGTTAGTATTTCCCATCATTGTCACCTGAAACTTGCAGCTTGGTCCTACTACTGGTATGAGTTACTGTCCAGAAAAAGGAGAAAAGTAACCAAGGCTAGCTCTGGTTCACTCATGTTATGAATTGCATGGACCCATTTATCCTTCTTGTTACTGTTCCCTGTATTGACCTTTCACTCTGATCCCTGACGTGATCAATTCTTATTTATGAAATCTCTACTTTGATCCTACATGATCTTTCAACAGTGTTCTTTTCGTGTGAAAAAGGTCAGATCCAAACCCCACATCGAAGTATGATGTAAATTCATACTTTCTGACCAAAGATTAAATGGACATCATGCTTCTTGTCATGTGAGACTGATGTTAAAAAGGGTCTTTAGATTAGTGAGGAATAGAAGATTATGTTTCATTGAATCTGTCCAAAAAATAAAGAAAGAGGGAGCATTGTCAAGTAGTGGATACTGCTTTTTTAGTCACAATTAACCTGTGAAATCACACAACTTCAGACCAAATTCATTTGATTTAGGTCGGCCATGGCTGTATATATCTGATTTCCAACTGGAAACATCAAGCACCACCAAACATTAAAACCTTCCAGATTTGACTAAAATGTCAACTATTGAGGAATACCTATCATTTTCTTTCTCTTTTTGATAAGAGGTCAGGAAGGGATATTTGAGGTTCAAACCCTCGGCTTGGGGTAAATCAAAACTTGAAAGCAATCCAGGTGTTTTGTCACTACAATGGATATATATATATACACACACACATGAAACAAAGGGATATATGGTTAAGAGCTTGGATTTCTTCATGGTCTGGTCTGAAGTAAATTATTTAAGTTATCGGATCCATAAACAAGTCTAATTAGGATTTAGAAGAATTTGAGATTTTCTTTGAGATATTTGCTTAATGACAAATAATTAAAATATGAATATAACATAAATGAAATGTGTAGATATGAATATAATATTTTCGATGTAAAATTATTACACAAAAACATAATGGGCATAGGTAAAAATAACATGGAAGTCTCTATAGTAGGAGTCTGATCGTATTTTGTTCTCTACTAAAAAATAAGTAAATTAGTCATTGTATGTTAGATCAAAGAGCAAACATGTCCTTTTTATTAAAAATTCATGAATTTGTATTATTAAAAACTGGTGTGGTTGATGAAATTACAAGACAGTAACGTGGTGTGCCTTGTATACCATATATTAACGAACAGAGACCAGTTTTTAATGGTAAAAATGAATAGAATTTTTAACAGAAATATCAGTTTACTCTTAACTCTAACGTACATGAATTAATTTGTCATTTTAAATAGAAAAAACAAAATATAATTTGACTCTAAGTATAAAGATTTCCATCGTACTTTCTCCAAATTTCGAATGAAAATACTACATGAATGGGATCTATCGAGGGTCCAAAAATGGAAGGCCAGCTTTAAGCAAAGCAAAATTTTTGTCCCTCTCTTCAATATTAGACAATAACTTGCTAACACCCTCATGTACTGAATAGTACAGTCTTTTGTACCCTCTTAAAGGAAGCTTATAATTCATATCCCTTTGCACATAGTATTAACAATTGTTTTTCTATCAAGACTTCTGAGTTAAAAAAGTCAATTAAGTGTTAGCTCGATTGATATGGGTATTGTTGTCAATGCAAGAAGAAGTCGATTCGAGTGTGCTAAAGTGTATTGTCCTCCTATTTATGAGTTAGGAATGGACGATGGATAATTCTAAGTATTATATCAAAAAAAAGTAGATATGATCAGAATTTATAATAAAACTATTAAAAAATTAATAACAGAAATGACTCCTTTTAGATATTTTTCATTTATCAAATACTTTTAAGTCAACAAAACTACAGTAAATTAGTTGACCAGTAACATATAACTTTTACTATTTTATTAACTCTGGCATTAATTAATGACTACCTTAATTAATTAACACCCAAATTCCCCAATAAATTACAAAAAAAGAAGAAGAATATGGGTTTTGCTTTGCATCATTAATGTGAATCTTACCAAAAGATTATGAAATGTTATTCATTTTTATGGGTAAAGATCAAATCTCTGACTTTATGATTAAGGGATGAGGGAAACAATTACTACACCACATATTGTGATAAAGTTTAATGTTAATATAAAAATTATTTTATTATAATTTTTAATTTTTTAGTATAAATTTTACTACAGCATCAAATACCAATTAAAAAAAGGTTATAGCTCTATTTTAAATTTTAGAATTTTTTTAAAGTAATTAAATAAATTTTCAATAATTATTAGGTTTATATGCATAATATGATAAACTAAGAGGCTATAAAATCATAAGAGAAACTTTAAAAAATATAATTAAAAAATTTAAAAATAATAATAAACTTAAAAACAATGAAACATTTATAGAGATTGTGTCCTACTTTTAGTTTAAATTATAATTTTATATGATTCTATCATGACTTTTAAATATTAAATCTTTTTTATTAATAATTAGAGTATGCCAATCTACCCCACCACATGTTTCCAAAAACAATATTATTACTAATTATTTCATTATTTAATAATATAAATACGAGTATTGGTTTAAATTATGCTCAACTTCATTTATCCCTCCCGGTTCCAATATATCACTATCCATTCTCATATATGTAACATATATAAATTAATTAAGTTTTACTTAAGCGTTGTTTTTGTCGATTGAATCTTAGCTTGACCGGTATGAATATTGTTGCCAATGTAGGAGGACGTGGGTTTTGAGCGCATTATCCTCCTATTTATGGGTTGGGGAGGGGCTATGGGTAGTTCTAGACATTGTGTCAAAAAGAGTCTATAATGAGTTTCAAAGAATAATTTCGTTAATTTCAAATAACATAAAATCATTCGAACACTAAAAAATATCAAAACTTTCCGGTTTCAAAAATTATTTTTAATGAAAAAAAATTCATAACTTTCCGGGTCCACCTATTATATTGTATATTGAGTAGTATTCAACATTGTGACGTTTGCAATGTGATGCAACATGTTTGGGTCCATTTGCAATCACATCCAAAATCGATTTGAAAATTAAACTGCCACATGATATGTTTTATGATATTTATTTAAGTCGGTCGAATTAGGTTCGAAAATACAGAAACCAAACCCTAATCCTTAAGTTTTGCATTTAAAATATATTTGGTGGGTGGGGAAATTAACAAGGGATATGTTAATAAATGACAATAATTCTTATAATTAATTTTAAATAAAATATAAA
>CM025245.1:34624518-34650679 GCA_013677275.1 Gossypium schwendimanii
AAGAAGGGGAAAGCTATCAGATTCAACACTAGCAGCTGCCAAAGTTGCTGTCACCCTACTCATAATAATCCCAATGAACCAAATGATAATACTTAGTTTTAAATTTTTAAAAATAAATCCATTTAGGTATTGATTTCGGGATTTTTATACTCGGTTTTATTTTTGAGTTTTTGTCTCTCAGTTTTAAATCTCACCAACATCAGATGTTAAACATTTCTTTGATAGATTAGATATTTTCACTAAATTTCAAGAATCCAATTGAACTCTAGCAAAATAGTTCCGTTGGAGGGTCTAATAGATTGCTCCACAGACTATACTTCAAATAGTTGAAAAAATAGATAGTATAATTATATATGTCCGTGAAGTTGAAGCTAAGAAAGATCATTAGTCTACACTGATCTTCTTCTGTACTCAGCTTTCTTTTCATTTTCTGAGAAAATGAACTCTCCGTATCAGGGAAAAACACATTACACGGCCCCTAAAAAAGATGTTGTTCAAAGACAGGAGAAGCGTGTCCTTGAAATGCTTGGTTGTCGATCAACATTGACAAATAATAAAAATGTTTTATTATTATTTTTTTCTTTTTATCACAAGCAAAATATATCAATCAATGTGAGATTCTTGTAAAAATGGCCTATCGAAAAAGAGTAAAGAAGCATCTGCAATGAAGGTGGGGGAGGGGGGGGGGCATAATAGATCATGCTCTTAGCTTAATAACATCTGCAGCTCCTTGATTGCACTATGGATTGAACTCTGGGATCCATACCCTAATCTAAAACCAAAACTAATGGCCGAAAATTACCCCCATTTTTTTTTTTTGTAGATAGCTCATCATCTGAACTAACCTACTTCAATCAAACCCAACTTCTTGTCATTGCAATTTATTTTCTTCTACTCAAGCAATTAATCTCATTGTTAGATTCATCAAACACCTTGAATGTTTAATCACATTGTTAGACCATGAGCATTGAACCCAAGTTTTAGTCAGGTCGGTTCATACAAGTCGGATCTAACTAGTTTAAAACTGTGTCATTAGATATCTATAACAGTTTCTCTAATTTTAGATTGAAAGGTCTGGTTATATACGAGTGTCATTAGATAGCTATTGGAAGTGTTGTAACGTTGGATATAACACCTTTGACTGTGTAAAACAGTGGAGAGTAAAGATGATATTACATCAGCGGAGCCACTCAAATAAACAAAACAATTGCCAATTACAACTCAGTCAATCTAGGATCTCCTATGATTACTACAGCTTTGATGTTGTACACCTTTTTGTACAAGCTTGTAAGCTCGCCTAGCACTTTAAAACCTTTCTCTCGGAATTTGTATAAACTCCTCTCTCGAATAGTCAATTATGCTCCAAATGCATCAATTGGAAAGTCCCTTTTTTTTATACAAATAAGATAAACAAAAGTGATTAAACTAGCCCCTCTATCTATTGGGGATCTTCTAAAATGTGTTCTATCACAAACCATCTTAGCTAAGTCATCTGCGATCTTGTTCTCAAGTGTGTCATTATATTGAAAAAAATTCAGTTTAAAAACGATTTTTTTTATCATAGAGAGATAAAATTAAAATTTTAAAAATCGATTCAATTTGTGATATTTATAACAATTGTTTTTTTTCCTCGAAAAGTACTTTTGCTTTGTGTGAGCTCGAATCACTTTGAGTGTGGGCTCGAATAATCACGAATTAAACACAAAATCAGAAACAATTTCTTACTTTCAGTAAGAAAGTAATTCTCTCTCAATAAAAGACAATAGAATTGTTATTCCCATAAAATAGAATTTATACTCAGAAAATAAATTTCTCATTAATTTCGGGCAAAATAACAATATCTCAAAGTTGTGTATTTGTTTTTAGCCCTACCAATGCCATCTATTTATAGGGAGAAATAGGAGAATCTTGTCTAAATTATTAGAATACAAATAATACTTATCTAATAGAAAAACCAGTCCCCTAGTTTAACCAGGAGAGAGGGGTTTTGGGATTCTCTTGTATTGGATACAATTATATGTGCTTCCTGGACTTTTAATCCAACTAGTATATGTTTTTCTATTTCTCAAAATAAATATTATTTATTAAATTATTTTAAATTAATTAATTTTTCATTTAAATAATTTTTCACAATCCAATTCTAATTCTGTTTAAATCATGACAATTTTACTGTAAAAGAATCTATAAGAAAATATATTTAATTTCCAAATTCAACGAATTCTTAGTGATCAATTAGTTTAATTCCATTTTTGAACTTAAATTAATTAATTAATTAATAATTCAAAAAACTTAAACTAATTCTTAGGTCATTTCCATAATTAGTGAGAAACCACATTCATTTTCGAATGTGACTCATTTCTCTCACATTATCATTTCCATCCATTTTTATTCATCTGATTCTACATAGAATTTATTTCTGGTTTCAGCAAGCTAGTGGAGTGACTGATTGGACATATGTAATTAGGGTTCAAATGGTTTATAATTAAGTTTTAGTTTTTCGCCTATTAATTATAAACTCATTGATGCGTCGCGAAACTAACTAAAAATTTGGCTAAGGCAAGTGCACCTATCAATTAATAGTATAGCTATTTTGAACAAAGATATCGTTCCCACGAAGACTAAAAATATTAGTAATTACTATTATTTAATTGAATAAATTGAGTGATTGATTAAAAACTAAAATTAACTAAATTAATTAACTAACGAACATGGCAAAGAATAAATCAAGAAAATAATCGAGTAATAACCAAGAAGCGAAACAATACCCAAGAAAGAATTCACCTAAATTTCATCTGTCACTATCAATCTAAATTATGCAATTTCTTTACTTAGTATCTTGATCCGTAGAAATCCCTAAATTATGCTAATATCTCTTTTGAGAATAAGAGCAACTATTCTAGGTTGATTAAATTTCTTTCTAATTAAAACTCATATTATCGCATTAACTCGTAATATGGATTCCCCTATTAGATTTGACTCTAATCCGATAGATTTATGTCGTCCTCTTTCTAGGATTGCATGCAACTCCACTCAATTACGCAAGATTTACTCTTAAACATGACCTATTCTTCCTCTAATTTAAACACATCAAACATGGATCAATAATCTAGTATTATCAAACTAAGAATTAAGCACACATAATTGAGAGTAAGATCTAAGTATTTATTGCGTAAAATAAAAACCAAAAGACAGAATTCATCATAGGATTCATCTCCCATAGGTATTTCGAAAATTAGTTCATGCTTGAAAATAAAAACATTCAAAACACAGTATGACCGAAAGAAAAAAAAGAAACTCATGATAATCTCCTAAGAAATCAAATGGGAATCTTCAATCTCAATGGAAATCTACTTCAGAATCGATTTCAATTGTGTTTTTCGAGTTGTTTTCTTTAATATTATATGGCAACTCACTTCTACCTTCTTAGTTTTGTCATATATACGTCTTAGAATGCCCAAAAACCTAAAAATCGCGATTTCCCTCAGTTTGAAGTGCAAATCATCAAAATCAACACAGCCTACCACATGGCCGTGTAGTAGCCTGTGTGGATCACACGACCGTCTAGCCAAACCTTGTGGAATGGGTCAACCCTTGTGGTTCATGTAGTTTGTTTTCATTTTTTGATTTTTGCTCCTTTTGATCCCAAGTGCATTATAAAGCATAAAAATATGAATTTAAAGGATTAAGAGCATAAAATTCACAATTAACATCTATTTATCATCTAAAAAGGCATTAAGAATAAGGTTAAAATATGATACTTTTAACATTTATCAAATATTCTCACACTTAAGTATTTGTTTGTCCTCAAGAAAAATCCTCAACCCACATTCAAGTTAACTTTCCTCAATTTATTATTTTCACCGATAATATCCTAGGATAATCCACAAATAATCATGCATTGAAAATTCAAACTAAAATGACAATAAAGAATAAAAGCAATAAAAGCAAAAAATTTTAAAGCACAAAAAAAAAAATACCCATAGGCGTCTCCACTGTCTTAATAATTACCTAAAATCCAAACTCTACAAGAATTAACACTCTCACTAAGATTCACTCAAAGCACTTAAAGTGTTTAACATTCAAGTAATTTGCACTCAATAGTCAAATGAGAAATATTATTACCATAAGCTTGCTTGAAAATCAAATCTCCACCACTAAAGAAATGAGATGGCACACCAATCAAGGGGTCTTTACAAGGTTGTACTGGGACTTAGGTTAAGGGTATGAAAATGTCAGAAAAGTTGGTTACAATCGAGAGTTGGGTTGATAAGTTAGCAAATTAGAAACAAATCAGTTGCTGAATTAAAAGAATTTACATCAACAATAAATAAAGAATAAAAGCTAGGTTTTCAACAGAATATGAAATTAACGATTCAAGCTCAATCAATTTCTTTTTCTTTTTCTTTGAGAGTAAAGTAAAATTCAGTAATGCAAATAATGAAACATATTCAGGCAACTAACCAAATCAAATCTCGACAAAAAAGGAGTCAATAGGAAAAAAATAATTTACAACATTGATATGGGCGATGGGTTAACATTAACGAGTTAAAAAATGTGTTAGGATCAATGAGGTTCACTAAGGAATAATGCAACAGGTAAGATGTTTAAATGTTAGGTAGGCTAAATCCTAAGTGTCTCTATCATCTCAGTATATCAAATTAATAATGTGGTATCGACATGTGTAACCGAAGCAATTTCTAAAATAACAAATTAAGTTGACATACTCACAACTAAAAATAAAATGAGCACGAAAACAATATATGCTATATAGGCTCAAAAGCTCACAAAAAATTATGATTTTGATGTCAAACTTGTAAATTTAAAATTTCAAATAATTCTTTAGTTCATGGAGACAACCTAAAACAATAATTTCTGAAAAATGGCTTATCATGTTTGACTCTCTCTGTCGTAAAGTATAAATAAAAAAATGCATAAAAAATCCACAAATTAATCCCAAAACAAAATCACTAAAAACTCCAAATCAAAAAAAAAAATAACTTTAATGATAGGTTTTAGAAAATTACTTAAACACAAACAACAATTCAAAAACCATATCGCATAAACATATAACATCCTCCCTACACTTAAGATGTACATTACCCTCAATGTACAAACAAATATAAACCAATAAGAAAAAATATCATAAAGGGCAAATGAAACTGAAACTGCCCTGAAATTGGATGTTTTCGCTGGAATAGTGAAATCTGAAATCGTAGGAGATTTTAAATGAAGTACATGTTTCCGAACACACTAAGAAGTAGATAGACAAAAATAAATAAGATAAAGAGATGCAAAATATTTAAAAAAAAACAACCAACAAAATAATAAAAATAAATTGCATAGTAAAACAAAACAAAACATATAAGTCTAAAAAAATAAAATAAAAGTACAAATAGAAAAATAAATAAAACATAAAACTAAATAAAATCTAAAAAATTCAAAATACAATAACAAAAAATCTATTACTATTTTAATAACCAACTCAGCAGAATAAAAATAAAAAATAAAAATACTAATAATGATAATAAAACTAATATAATAATAAATAAAATAAACTAAAAATTTGACTAAAGTAAGTGCACCTATCAATTAATAGTATAGCTACGGTGAGCAAAGACTAAAAGAACTATTAATTGTTCCTACGAAGACTAAAAGAACTAGTAATTACCGTCTTTCTATTATTTAACTAAATAAATTGAATGATTGATTAAAAACTAAAATTAAACTAAATTAATTAACTAACAAACACAACAAAGAACAAATTAAGAAAACAATCGAGTAATAACCAAGAAGCGAAACAATACCCAAGAAAGAACTCACCTAAATTTCATCTGTCACAATCAATATAAATTATGCATTTTCTTTACTTAGTATCTTGATCCGTAGAAATCCCTACATTATGCTAATATCACTTTCGAGAATAAGAGCAACTGACTCTAGGTTGATTAATTGAAATTTCTTTCTAATAAAAACCCCTATTATCGCATTAACTCGTACTATAGATTCCCCTATTAGATTTGACTCTAATCCGGTAGATTTATTTCGTCCTATTTCTAGGATTGCATGCAACTCCACTCAATTACACAAGATCTACTCTTAAATAGGGTCTATTCCTCCTCTGATTTAAGCACATCAAACATGGATCAATAATCTAGAATTATCAAACCAAGAATTAAATACACATAATTTAGAACTAAATCTAAGTATTTATTGCGTAAAATAAAAATCAAAAGACAGAATTCATCATAGGGTTCATCTCCCGTAGGTATTTAGAAAATCAGTTCATGCTTGAAAATAAAAACATCCAAAACATAGTATAATCGAAAGAAACAAAGAAACTCATGATAATCTCTTAAGAAATCAAATGGAAATCTTCAATCTTGACTGAAATCTACTTCAGAATCGGCTTCAATTGTGTTTTTTTGAGTTGTTTTCTTGAATATTCTATGAAGACTCACACCTATCTTCTTATTTTTGTCATATATACGTCTTAGAATGTTTGAAAAACCTAAAAATCACGATTTTCCTCAATTCATAGTGCAAATCTGTGAAACCGACACCGCTTACCGCATGGCCATGTGGTAGCCCATGTGCGTCACACGACTGTATGGCTAGGTCGTGTGGAATGGTCAGCTCGTGTGGCTCTTGTAGCTTGTTTTGATTTTTTGTTTTGTTTTCTCCTTTTTTGATCCTAAGGGCTCTATAAAGCATAAAAGCATGATTTTAAAGGATTAGGAACATAAAATTCACAAGTAATATCAAATAATCATCCAAAAACACATTAAGAATGAGGTTAATATGCTACTTTTAGCACTTATCACTCATTTAGTCACGAAGTCATTTCACTATAGTATCATGACTGAGCTTTCTCTAATTACATGCCATTACGAAAGCTACTCAATCAGTGTTCATCCAATGACTCTGTCATAAGTGTGTTACCCTCATAGGATGTCCTTAATCTCTTTGGGATAAATGTGTTCTCCCAATATTATCATACTTTATCTCATGATAATCATTACATCTTTCTTAATGAAAAGTCAATTATTATCAAATAATAATTAAGTCATTTATCAAAAAGACAAATGACCCATGGCCACGTTTACTTTTCATTTATCATGTAATGCTAATGAGATGATATCATTTACCCATTTCTTAGGCTATGAATTCTACTATTGTGAATGATGCTACATACTGTAGAAGTCGTATACTCAACACGCCAGCTTTCAGTTACTTACCTATTTGAACTCGGGCTTTTACTTACATCAAAGTATACGAATCACACATACATAGCCCATTATCCATTTAGGATTAAGGTATGCTACACTATTAAGGTCACAAATGAATAAATTTGTAAACGAATTTAGAATCTATTCTAATTGGGTCTTGTTCGATGTACTATAAATCTAGTCAGTCACATCTATACCTCTATCTTCTAGAAGTGATCCGTTCCAATGCTCAAGACAAAGCATTTCCTTAATTGGGTTTAATAGATGACATATTAGTCTTTCAATCGGTTTGCTCATTTTTAATTAAACTAAAGACATGTTTAGGTTTATCTATTAATACAAGTTGTTTTTTCGTATTACGATCCGATCACGTAATATCGCTCAGTGTTAATTAAATATTAGATAACCAATAAGCCAATATTTGCTTTCATTTTTATTTGCGTGCAAAAACCATTTATGACAATATATAAAGAGTATTAATGTAATTTATGGATAATTTTATTAAGCCAATCTATTCGAAAAAATACAAGTATACAAACATATATTTTGCACTTAGGGCACCAGATCCAAAGTTTCCCACTTGCCTTAGTGAAGTAGATGAGTCATATTTCGCATTCTCATTCTCTCCACGTGTTTTTTAAAACTCCTAGGTCGTAAAGTCTTGGTACATAGGTTCGCAAGGTTGTCCTCTAATACGACTTTGACTACATCCACGATTTCTTCTACTATTGCCTCTCTTATGATGTGACACTTTTTATCAATGTGTTTTGTCCTCTTGTGGTTTCTAGTTTCCTTGATGTTAGCTATTGTCGTACTATTATTACAGTACAGTGTGGTAGCTTTTTCCATACTAGGAACAATTTTAAGATCGATAAGAAACTTTTTAAGCAATCTTGCTTCTTTTGTAGCCTTAAAAGCAGCCACATATTTAGCCTTCATTGTGTAGTCAACAGTGCAACTCTGCTTTATTTTTCTCCACACTATGGGCCAACCGCCTAGGATAAAGGCACAACCCAATGTTGATTTTCTCAAATCCTAACACATTTAGGAGTCTGAACCAATATAGTCGATAGGAGTAAGATCTTCTTCGGAATACACAAGCATATAATCCCTCATTTTTCATAAATACTTGAGTATATACTTCACTACTTGTTTGTGTCTTGGACCTGGATTCACCTGATATTGACTCACCAACCCTTCTGTGAAACAGATATCTAAACGTATCTATAACATGACATACATGAAACTTCCTACTATAGAAGCGTAAGGAACCTTTCTCATGTTTTCTTTTTCTTTCCTTTCTCATGTTTTCTTTTTCTTTCGCTGTCATAGGACAGTTGTCCAAATAAAAATGAAATCCTGATACTAAAGGTTGAGTTCCCTTCTTTGAATCAATCATTGCATGATGTTCCAATATATTGCTTATGTATGTAACTTATGATAACGCTATCACTTTATTCTTTCAATCCATTAGGATTCAAATACTTAGAAAAAAGTTAACTTTTCCCAAGTCCTTCATGTTAAACTATTGCATTAACTACAATACAATTTAACCAATGACAATGTCCCTACATCATTTTCAATAAGTAGAATGTCATTGACATATAGAATGAGAAAGACCACATTTCATCCTCCAAATGTTTATAAACACATGGTTCATCTATGTTTTACTCAAATCCAAAAGTTTTGATCGCTTGATCAAATTTTTAATTCTATGAGCGGGATGCTTGTTTAAGTTCATATATAGATCTAAGCAGTTTGAAAAATTTATATTCATTTCGTCAATATAGTCATTCAAAAAAGTTGTGTTGACATCTTTTTTCAAGATCTCATAATCGAGAGTTGTCGCAATGGATAACAATATGCGAATTAACTTGAACATGACAACCGGAGAGAAGGTTTCATCGTAATCAATACCTTCTTTCTAAGTATAGCCTTTTGCTACAAGTCTGGTCTTGTAAGTTTCCACTTTTCCATTCGCATTTCTTCTCTTCTTGTAGATCGACTTACACCCTATGGGTTTTATCCTTTCTAATAAGTCTGCAAGTTCCCACACTGAATTGGATTGCATATAACCAATCTCAACTTTCATAGCTATTTCTTAGAGCTTAGAATTAGCACTCTACATCGCATTGTCAAATGTGAGTGGGCCATCATCTTCTTGTTTGGTAGACTTAGTATTTAAAACAATTAGATTTAAAACACTTCCACTAGATTAGAAGAACTCAAGCCTACAAAAGGCCCTCCTACTACAATGAAGCTCCTTATGTTATTGATCGTTTGTAGGTCTACTATCAGGAATTAGTTCTGAAACCTTTATTGTAGGGCTTTGTATACTTTTTGAAAGTTCCTCTAGTATTTCTTTACTTCAAGATTTAAAGTCATTTATGTAACTTTCCTCAAAGAAAGTAACATGAGTTGACATTAACACTATTTTCTCTTTCTGGTACAAACCACCATTTATTCCTTTAGAATATCTTACAAACCTGCACAACTCTGTTCGTGAATCCAACTTCCGTGTATCTTTATCCAATACGTGGGCTAGGCATCCACAAATCCTCAAATGATTTAAACTTGACTTCTTACCATGCCATAATTTGTATGGAGCTTTAGATAGGGCCTTAGTTGGTACATCATTCACAATATAACAAGTTGCTTGTAACGCGTATCAGCAAAAGTAAATTAGTAGCTTTGAATAACTTATCGATCGAACCATATCTAGCAAAGTTCGATTCCTTCTCTCTCCTACACCATTCTATTGTGGAGTTTCTAACATGGTTAATTAGGATAATATCTCATTCTCTATGAAATACTTTAAGAACTCATCCCATAAATATCCCCTACCTCGATAAGACCAAAGTGTCTATATGGGTAAACCTAGTTGTTCCTCCAATTCCGCACTAAACTCTTTGAATTTATTAAAGGCTTCACTCTTGCGGTGCATTAGGTACACATAATCATATTTTTAATAATCATCTATGAAGGTTACATAATAATCATAACCATATTTTGCACTGACGTTCATGGGGCCACATACATCAGTGTGCACAAGTTCTAAGGGTTTCATGGCTTTCATTCCTTTTGTATCAAAAAATCACTTTGTCATCTTACCTTCCAAGTAAGATTCACATTAAGGTCCTTAACCAAACTTAAGGTGTCATCTTTCACAAGTGATCGCGCCCCAACATGAGTACACCAGGGTTATGAATCAACACAATTATAATTAAATATATAACGGTATGTTGCAAGTGTGATAGGTTAGTTGTAGTATTTATAACTGTTACAATGGAACACTTCGAGTATTCCAATGATCGAACCCAAGAGATCGCCAAATTGGTAAATGAGTTTATCAATTTAATTACAAGTTAAGCAAATCAAGTCAGAAATTATTAGTGCAAAGTAAAATATAAATTGTAACGACCCAAAAGTTAGTGGTGGTGGAAAATTCAATTTCGAGACCTCGTTTCCGTAAACTAAACTCGTAAATATACTTATTAAATATTTAAGAAGTTATATTAGAAGTGAATTAAATTTTGGATAGGTAATTTTTTCGAATTAGTGATTAAGGTATAGGGACTAAAGTGTAAAAGTTTAATTGCTATAGAATTTTTTAATTAGAATATGAATTAAGGACTAAAGTGGTAATTATACCACTTGGTAAACATAATAGTGGTCGGTTGCTAAGCATATGTATAAAATATGACATTAATTTTGATTAAAATCATAAAATAAATGATAAAATGCAAAATTAATAAAACTTGAAGTGGGGAGAAAGAGAACATTTCTTCAACAATTGAAATCTCCATGGTTTAGGAGAAAGAAGCTTCAGCCATAAGGGTTTCAACTATTCAAGCTTAATTGGTTAGTGCAATTTAGTCATTTTCTTGTAATTTTTATGTTTTTGAAACCTTAAGAGTTTAATCTAACTAAACCATGTATCAATTTGTAAAACTAATAAAGTTTTAAAAATTTACCATTTTTGTCTTCTTGAATTTTTAGGTATTAAATTGATAAATTTTAAGCTTAGAGGTGAAAATGGACTAAATTGTGAAGTTAATTGATAGTTTTGTACATTAGGGACTAGAATGAAAAAATTATAAAATTGGTTGTAGAATTAGGAAATAGTAAGTCCTTAATGGACTAGGGTGAAATCAAAATTCAAATTTCAGTTTTAATTTGAAATTTATGTTAGTCACGATTTTAGGGACTAAATTGAATAAAATGAAAACTTTGTATAAAATGTCATTTGATTCTGAAATTGGTTGATTATTGATGAAATCATATGTTTATGTTAATCCGTAGCAAACGTTGACCCAAAATCTATGAAAGGGAAAGAAAAAGCTAAAGTCGTCTACGAATAGCTCGGAGTTTTTAGTAAGTATTTCTATAGTCTAATGCTTATTTAAATCACGTATCTTTTTTTTTACTTTACACCGTAAATTTTCCTATTAAAAAATTGAGGATGAATTGAATTATATTGAGGTACATTGAGGTTAAATGTTGAAACAAGGACTAAAGTGAATAAAGTAAAAATTATAAATATAACTTGTTATCAACAATCTGTATGAGAAATTAGTTAAAGCTTATTGAAGCATTTGTTAATTTTTTTTATTTTTTTAATGAATTACAAATTGATTCGTATGAAACAAAGGAAATGACAAATCATAGATTTGAATTGATAAGCCATCGTTGCCAGGCAATCCGGGGTGGTAGGTCATCATTGCCGGGAAATTTGGGATAACAGTACTATATTCATAGACCATCAAATCCATGTGTGACAATTCTAGAGATTTTGTTGTACTTATGTTTTGTAACACCTTATGTGACACTCGATGTTGCTCCCTAATTTGATAATCATCATAGGGACTTGTTACTGTTTCTCTAAGCTTGGGTAAGTGTCAAATAGCTCCATATATAACCATTCTTTATAGGTTGCGATCATTGACATGCGCCAATCATTGGTGCCAAATCTTCAGATCAACATTGGTGGATTTTTTACATTTCATTATATCAACTATCCTATAGAAGTTGTTGAATGTTCTTTCACCCTCTATGACCTATTCACAATTGTGATCCAACACATTACATGTGTCTTTAGTGAACTTGATATGGAGTTTCTAGTCAGAGAGCTAACTAATGTTGGAAAAATTTTGTTAAGAAAACGGTTTACAATTATAACGAAAGTTAAAAAATTTTTAAAACTGAAACTATTTGTGATATTTATAACAATAAACTTTTACTGAAAACTACATATACTTTGTGTGAGACAGATTCAAGTCAATTCTAGTTTTCAACCAAAGTGTTTTTTCTGTTATCCTCGTACCATGAATTGCGTCGAATGTGGGCTCGAGTAACATGAATGAAACATAGAACAAGAAACGATATTACTACTTTCAATAGAAAAGTAATTCTCTCAATAAAAACTGGTAAAGATAATAATTCCCCCAAAAAATAGAATTTATTCTAAGTAAATAAATTACCGCCATTTTCTAGCAGAATAACAATAACTTAATAATCTAGAAGTGTGTTTCTTTTAAGTCAACCGATGTCATCTATTTTTAAGGAGAGATATGAAACTCCTTGTTGAATAATGCTTAAACAAATAATATTATTTAAATAGAAAACACACCCCTATCTAAGTAGAGTAGGGGTGAGGAGCACACTCTAGATAATAACACTAGGGTTGTTGCCCCTCTCATGAAATATAAGGGATTTTGGGTCTCTCATGTATTAGATCAAATTATATATGTTTCCTGGACTGTTGACTTAACATTATATAATTTAATCCAACCAAATTATTAAATGAACTAAATTTATTTTCTAATTAAATAAATTTCTCAATTCAATTCCAATTTCGTTACAGCCATGATAATTTTACTGTAAAAGAATCTATTAGAAAATATATTTAATTTCCTTATTCAACGAATTCATAATGGCCAATTAATTTAATTTAATTTTTGAACTTCAATTATTTAATTATAATTGATTAAATAATAATTTGAAAACCTTAAATTAATTCACAAATCGTTTCTATACTTCTAAAGTGCATTTATTTGTGAATAAAACTCATTTCTAACTTCGTTATTTCCATTCATTTGGTTCTACATGCAATTTATTTATGGTTTCAATGAGCTAGCGAATGGGTCAATTGGAAATGTATAATTAGAGCTCAAATAATTTATACTTATGTTCAAGGTTTTCTCCTATTAATTATTAACTTATTTAGTCACGAAGTCATTCCACTATAGTATCATGACTGAGCTCTCCCTAATTATATATCTCTATAAAAGCTACTTAATAAGTGTTCGTTCAATGACTTTGTCATCAGTGTGTTACCCTTATAAGATATTTTTACTCTTTTTGCGATAAAACCATTCTCCCAATGTGATACTATTTTATCTCACAGTAATCATTACATCTTCCTTTATGAAGAGTCAATTACTATCAAATAGCAATCAAGTCATTTATCATAAGACAAATGACTCGTGGTCATGTTTACTTTTCATCTATCATGTAATGCCAATGAGAGGATATCATTTACTCATTTCTTGGGTTATGAATTTCACTATTGTAAATGATGCCACATACTACAAAAGTCGTATACTCAACGTACCAACTTTTGATTCCTTGTCTATTTGAACTCAGGTTTTTACTTATCTCAAAGTATACAAGTCACATATACATAGCCTATCATCCACTTAAGGTTAAGGTATGCCTTATTGTAAACATCACAAGTGAATAAATCCATAAATGAATCTAGGGTTTATTCTACTTGGGTCTTGTCCGATATATTGTCAGTTCATTCAGTCGCATTTATGTCTCTATCTTCTAGGAGTCATCTGCTTCGATGCTTAAGACAAAACATCTCCCTAATTGGACTTGATAGACAACATATTAATCCTTCAATCGATTTGTTTATTTCCAATTAGACTAAAGACATGTTTAAGTTTTCTACTAATACAAGTTGTCTTTCTGTATTACAATCCTATTAGAGTATGCACAAAGACTAATCATGAGATGATTGTAATCACATACTCGTTTTACCTTGTTTGTTAATATAAGACGTTGCCATTGTTATTTCATTTTTTTGTGTATAAAAAATTGGTTAATAATAAAGTCCTAAGAATAATATGATTATTCTTAAAAGACCCTTAGTTAAGTATTATTGTGGACTTGGACAATGATAATGCATTGAGACTAATGTGTAGTTGTTTGATGACAAAGTGTTGCCATTGACATAAAGATGTCAAAATCGATACATAAGTATGTGTTAGAGAACAACATATTGGACTGACCCACTGTGAGTATGTTTATTAGATTATTATGTAATAGTCATAACATTACTTATATTGATAACTATGTATATAATCCTCAGACTTGAGATCATCATTGTCCCAACATCATAAGTTGTATATTTTGGCATAGTCAAACGTCCACCATAACATATTATATTATAAAAACTGATGTTGGGTATGCCACAATCTATGTACGAGATGATTGATCAAGATAAGATTTGCCCCTCCTACATAATAGGAGCAATATCTTAGGCCTCTTGATGAAATGAAACTAGAAATGCTTGGTCATGCTCGAATAAGTTTATATGAGATATTTCACTTTTTTGTTTATTATAGTCTACTCAAAATATCAAGAAATATGATATTGGACTATGCAAGCGTGACTATTCCATGACTCGTGTCCAATATAGATATTAAGGATAAAAGAATATAATACATGAAAAATTGTCACAGAAAGCATATGTCGATTCACGACTTCTTGTAACTTGGGTAACAATGATGCATTGCTAGATGTCACTCACTTACTTGTAATATTAGAAATGTTCTAGTATTGCTACTAACAATATAAGAGCCTACAAAGTCACACCCTATAGTTGAAGCAAACAGAATCCAAATACATTTGGTATGTATTTAGTTGTCAAATGAATTAAATTAATTATTGAATTAATATAATTTGATTGTTAAATATTGAACACATTATACGTACAAACTTGTTGTACACAAATAGAAAACATAATTAAAATTAATATATAATTTTGATTCATATAAAATATTAATTGTATATAGTTTACCAAAATTATTAATATAAAAAGTTATAATAATTTCGGTCAAAATATAAAAGGACATAGAAAGTGATATTATTTTGGAAAGAAAAAAAAATTTTTACCTTCCATTTGTTTCTTTAATAATAAGAGAATAATCTCGTTTTTTTCTGATAAATGATATCCAAGAAAATAAAAAAAAAATAGAATCACTTAATGTGTTAGGGTTACTAAGTGAAAAAATAAAACAAAAGTTCTAGCAACTGTTTTTAAAATACTCTCTGAAAAAGTTCAAGAGTTTGTTGTTGTTCGTTCTTTGACTAGGTGGATTACGTAGAGGTCGAGACATTATTGTTGCGGCTTGGAATCAACACCACCGAAAGGGATCCTATTAACAACTTTATTTGTCATTTTTCAATTTCAAAAGGTATATTTTTCAACCCTTGTTTCAACACCGATTCATTCCTCGTACATAGATCCATGGCTGATGATCGCCAAAATATTTTTTCCGCTGCACCACGAGGAGTAGCGTCGATCCAACAAATCCAACCACATAATACTGCTTAGTATTGGCTAAATGTTTTATAACCAATGAGCCAATATTTACTTCCATTTTGCTTTACGTGTAAAAACATTGAGGATAATATACAATGAGTATTAATGCAATTAATGAATATTTTATTAAACTAATTTGTTCAAAAAATACAAGTATAAAAAATGAATATACCACACTTAGAGCACTAAATCCCACAACTTACACTAATGAGATTCATTTTAATTCTTTCTACCAATAAGACATTTTGCAATTTTGGTAGACCTTCAATGTTGAGAGTCTTTTTTCCAAGGATCATGTCCAAATTTAACTCTATCTTCACCAAAGTCATGAATCTCTTTCAGTAACCCACTTTCTCCAATCACATGCCTCGAGCAGCCACTATCCCAATACCACACATTGTCCGTACTAACATTTAAAAAGGAGTGAGCCACAACCAAACATATTTACTCTTTTCACACTTATTCTTTTTTGATCATGAGGTCTTCTTGTATTTCTCCTTACTAGAACTCTTCTAGAAACATTATTAGCTTGCTCCCCATCTTAGATCATTGAAAAACTTATAACATCAAGGCCTGATATGGCTTTCAATTCCAAAACAATTGTAGATTGTCCTTTCATTCCTCTTCTTGTAAGTTTTAGAGGGTACCACAATTTGTTTTCCTTTGTAAAAAAAATATGTGGTTCAATAGGATGCTTCTGTAATGTAACCTAGTTCATAATGATCTTTACTAGATTTTCCTATGACAAGGATTTCAACTGATACTTCATCCATTGAGCCAACTTCTTCAACATATTCCTCGCAACATTCAACTTTGTTTTAGTTGCTTTCAATTTGGTTTCATGATTAACAAACAATGCATTTTTCTATTTGATGGCTTCTACAAGTTTCAAAATAGCCTTTTCAATATCTTTATTTTGAACCTTTAATTACTTGTTCAGATTGGACATTATACCTTGTTTTCCCAACATGATTTTATAAGCTTTCTAAAATGCCTCTAGCGGATCTCCATTTTCTAATTTTGTATCAGAATGTGTTAAACACTAGGATTGACTTCCTTTAACTTAGTAGTAAAAGTAACATAGTTGGTTATATCATATTTAACCTCTCCACTTTCTGAACCTTCATCACAATAGGTGACATTAAAAGATTTTTTTACTTCTTTTTTAAAGTGTCAGCACATTGTGCTTGGGTGTTTCTATAGCCTTTGTAGTCATGGCATTGGATCCCCTTCTTCTATAATAGTTGTTTTGCCTTTATTCTTATATGTTGATCGACTTGCATCATTGTTCATGTTTTTTCTTTAAAAACTTCCAAAAGGATTTGTTGGAACTTTTAGTAAGGAGAGTAAGTTTTTCCACAAGATCTTCTAGAGTGAGGAAGAATTACTAGTGTCTTTCACAATATCAATGACCTTACATGCATCACCCTTTTCTTGTTTATCTTTCTCTCAATTGACCTCCAGGTTTATTTCAAAAGTTCTTAGACATGTCATTAGCTCATTAAGTTTCATTGGATCAACAACTTAAGCCTCTTCAATTATTGTCACCTTTATTGCAAACCTTTCATTAGCTCATTAAAATTCATTGCATCAACAATTAAGCCTCTTGAATTGTTGTCACCCTGATTGCAAACCTTTCAAGTAGGAACATTTTCTTCATAAGTTTAGCCTTGAATACTTTTTCATCAAATGCAAAGTCTTCTTTAGTAATGTCACATAATTTAGCATTAAATTTAGAAATTATTTCATCTTGTAGCATATGAAGAGAATTTTAAAATGTTCATAAGCATTTGAAGTATCGACAATCTTACAATCAAAGTTCCTTCATAAGCTATTTGTAAGGTAAGTCATACATCTTAAGAAAATATGTATGTGAAAATTAGTTTCAATTGGTTGACATCAACACCATCGAAGATTGCATTTAATGTCTAGCGTTAAAGCTGACTAACCTGTCCTCTTCGTATATCTCTTCCATCAACACATTTTCTAAAAGGAGGAGTGCAGCTAGTTATGACAACTTATCATACTTTCTCATCAATGGCCTTAATGAATGTCTTATGCAAGCTTTCTAATGTGTAATTAGATCCATCAAGCAGTGGTGTTCAAAATACATATCCTTTTTCCTTCAAAGAGTTCATGATAAATAAGTAGACAATGAGAACCTCACCAAAAATTAATTGATGACATGCTTTAATACCAGTTAAAATATCTGCTGATATTCGAGTGTCGTCTAGAGTGTTTTTCAGAATGTTATACTGTCGGATATAATGCCTCTAATTAATGTTTGAAACAATTAAGAGAATGGACACTAGCCAATTATTTATGTTATTTGGAGATCGCACTTACATTTACAGGTCACACCTAGAAAAATAAGTCCACTACTCAAATCAATAGTACAACTACCAATTACAACTCAATCAATCTATGACCTTTTACAATTACCACAACCTTGATGTTGTACACCATCGTGGGGATGATTGCACTTTCAAACCTTTATCTCAAAGGCTTTATGAACTCTTTTTCCAAAGAGTCAAAAAAACTCAACATCATCAATGGAAATGCTCATTTCTGAATAATTTGTCCTCTCCTCCTACGAAAAATTTACCCCTTGAATCATATGATAAGTTGACCACAATACAACTCAATCTTTTATCTCCAAGATAACTTTCAAATTTTTGACAACCAAAGTCCTATAAATAATTGATATATTATAAATAAATAAATAAAACTATTAATTTAATCATTACCGAAGTGTGTGGCAACACTTAATGTGTCACATTGGTATGTAAGATGCCTACCAAGAAAAATGAAACCATAGAGAGTAGTACCTATACTTTTTTTCATATGAATTACGATGATTCATATAATAAAGGAATCCTATATTTTTGAGATTTGGGGATTCAAAAGGGACCCTATGTTCTCAAACCCCACTTCATGATTGATTTATTTTGGGGGTTGTCCCGGTCAGATTAAGAAGAACAGTCGTCACAAAAAGTTACATGGGAATTAATAAGCAATCCAAAAGTGATTTATTAAACAATGGATTAATGATTTATTATCACAAAAAAGAAAAGAAGTGTTGATTACACCAACACAAAGAAACAACATAGAATCTTAAAGCAAACCCTTTAAACAATCTTTAAGAAAACTCATCTGCCTAACTGGACTCACAAGATACATTAGACAACAGGCTTATTTTCATTTAAATTGTAATATAAAAATAATCAACATCACAAAGAATTATAATCAAACAAGAAACTAAAATGTCACTAACACCTAAGTTGATCCTAAGATATTAAAAGAAACTGCAGCAAATTGCATTTTAAATAAGAGATTTTACAGATTACATGGATTTTTTGCATACATACACACACAACGCACAGGTGGACTTGGGGGCTCTAGCAAATGTGATTTTATCCCACATTCTTGTTGATGGTGATGCCTTTCAAAGTCTTTATTTATCATCAATTCGGGTTTTATTTTATTTTATTTTTTTGTTTTGTTTATTTATCAATTTCAACTCTCAGACCTTAGTTTATGTGTTTTAACTTGTCAGAATTTGATCAAGTTTACATAAACGTATCAAACTCAAACCGCTAATTTGTTTAATGGAAATTACTACATATAAATTGTTAAACTGATAATTTTTAAATTAACAATTTAATGGTAAAGTTTAACGGTGTTACTCAATTGGACTATTTTTAAAATTAAAATTCGAGAAATTAAGGTAAGAATTAAACTTTTTTTTTTAATAATTAAGATGAGTCAATTTGTATAAAACATTAGGGCTGTACATTTAAGTCGTCAAATTGGGTATAATTTTTTAAGAAACAACTAAAAAACATAATTGGACATAATTACCAAATTGATGATTAATTTATATAGAAAGGTAGAATTTAAGATAATTAGGTGGTTAAGGTTGATGGAGGAGTCATGTACATATTTGGCTAAGTTGATAGCTGTTAATAAATCCAAAAAGGGTGTTGAAATTTTTGAAATCCTTTACATCAACATGATTAATTTATATCAGATCAAATTTATTGATTTGATTAATATGATATAAATAATCTCTACAACATCAATTACCCCCATCTCATTCCTAGAAGAAGAAAAAAAACCCTAATTTTAAATTGTTGTAACTATTATATTCATTAACTTAAATTTTGTTATTTATACGATAAACATATTATCACATTTCTAACGACGTGTCAGTTTATTATTTCAACTTAATATTAGTAGAAAAGCTTAGTTATTTTAGTTAATGAATTTAGTGGTTAATGGTTAAGTCAATATTTAATTTTCAAGATTCAAAATATATAGGGACTAAATGATCAAATTAGATAACAAAGATTACATCCATAACTTAAACCGATAGCAAGACTTTACCTAACGAATTTAACGTTACCATTTAAGTCATGACTAAAGTTCAAAATTAGAAAAAGTAAAAAATCCAAAATTAAATGATTCATAAAGTACATAAACTAAAATTTACCAAAAAAACTAAATGAAATAATAACAAAATTTGACCTAATACTAAAGATCTAGGAAACACTATCATACCCAAAGGACGAAGCCTTGACTGTCAATTAGAAATGACAGTGAGATCTTAGTTGCATAGACCAGACAAAGATATCATAGATCAGACCTGTAGATTGGTTGTTTGAATTAAAAAAAAAAAAACCCGAATTCATCAACAAGCTCGAGCTATTGAACCAACCATGTTCAAGTATCCTAATACTAAAGAGGAAATATCTTAAAACCAAGTTTTTTAACTAATACTGTAAAATCTCAATTTAAACTCGAGCTCAAGACTAAATAATCAAGTTTGAAGTCGAGCATGAGAACCAAGCTTATTTTCTACTTTCTACCAAGTAAATGAGTCTAGTCTAGCAAGCTCAAGCAATTCAATTTTTAATAAAGCTTGAACTTTAAAAACAAAAATTGTTCAAGCTTGAGCTGAATTTTGAGTCTCGTGGTTCAAGTCAAGCTAGAGTTTCTTATGAGTTCGGTTCAGCTCCATTACAGACCTAGTTGGGGTTTGTGATTAGCATCCAATGACTAATAAGCTTCAGTAGGATATGAAAACCACCAAAAACATTATTGTTTCTTCCATGGTATTGAGTGCTAATTTAGTCATATTATTCCAGCATTCATGTCCAAACAAAACTATATAATTATTAAGATTTATAACAGATGTAGTATATAATTACATTTATAGCATATCACATAGTTCATTTTACAAAATAAAAATAATAATCTTAAAGAAAGGAGAATCCCTTGCAATCATGTCATAAATCCAATGATGCTTTTGGATTTAATCCATTCCCTAGAAAGACTTAGGGTATCCCAAAACACTGTATCTTACCTTTTCTTCAAAATCAACAGAGCATGATCTTTAAAATATGAAGCTGGTTTCCAAACTAGAAGAAATCATCAAACTATTAATACACTTTTCAAGAGACATGCATGCATATCAATGCTTTCACCACCACTAAAAGCATAAATCCACGTTCAATTTTCACATCCAATATTTCTATAAACAACCAATTGTAAGATGATTCAGCTAAGATGATAAAATAAATATATTCAACAGGATCAAATGGATTATGCTGAGGAACATAACGAAATAATAGAACCGATACAGGCCAATGGGGAGCAATAGGGACTGTAATTGAAGCAAATAACCAAAACATACAGCTGATGGAAGCTTTTCCACCTAATAGGACTAATTGTTCTTGACGAACCTTATCACAATTATGAGAAATCTAAAGCCAATTTGCGAAACTCGTACTGGCTATTAGTGATCATTCAAGTCCACAACAGTGGACCCCAAAAACTAATCATTCAGCAATGAATTTGTCCTAAGTATGAGGAACGGGTAACAAGAATCCAGTTCGCCATACAAGCCTACGATAAGACATATCTGCATGGCGATCACAAAACTAAAATCATGCTGGTCCTACATTTTTTCTTTCTCTCTCCAGTTAGTATGATAATACAATTGATGTTACAATATCGGATACGCAAAATTTAGAAGATGTAACATCAGATCATGGATGGTTATACTTGCAAAGTCGATCAATGAGAAGAATTCACAGTAGAGACTGCAGGGTAAGTAAAGACGGATTAGAAGCATAAGTTCTCTAACATTAACTTACATATCAATTAAATCAAAAGTCGGATGACACTGCCTTTTCACCCGAAATAACAGTTACCAGTCTATGCATAAAAGCATCCCGATTCTTTGAATGAAATTAGTCCCTAGCAGCAGAGATTACTTTCTGAGGAATGCATTTATTTCAGATAGAAGGTTGATATCCTTACTTTTGACCAAATGGTCATGTCACTCAATTCAACTGATTTTATTTTCCTTGTGCTAAATTTCATCAAATGACCAAAATTCTAAGCCATAGGGCATAAAAGTCAAGTTAGTATGAAGCGATATCAAGGACTTTCTCTCTTAACATAGGTCTGCAAGCATGGCAAAATATTTTCCAAGAGATTCTTGCGACACCAAGATAAAAGATAACATAAAACTAATAATTGCTGCTGCAGCATCTACATAATCATTCTAATCTTTTATGATTAACAGCTACACAATTATTTATGAACTAAAAAGTCACATTTTCGTTTTCCAAAAGAAACCCATCAATAAAATGATCATCCCAAGGGTGTTTATCTCTCTGTAATAAAAATTAACAAATAAGCCATCTTCCCTTTTAAATTTGATTTATACAGTTTTAACAGTTTTCATTCTAAAGAAATTCTAACGAGAAAAGTCTTACAAACTCTATACTTGTTTAACATAATTTATAAAGCAATTAAGAGTATTTAATCATATATATTAGGATCTCTTCAATGTTCAATACTTTAAAGGAAAGGGCTTTTTCTTTCATTGATGCACACAAATACAACAATATATATAAGTGAATGCTTATAAATGTAGTCAAGATCTTCACTAAAAGTTTCGCACTTTCAAAAATGCATTTTGGTTTTTAATATGTATTTTGATGTTTACAGTGGAGTTTCAGGTTTATTATCAATTCAAATGATTAAGATTTCTGCAGCACTAGCCTGCCACTGTTCAAAGTTCTTTGGCAATATATATTCAAATTCTCTCAGCTCAGGTCTGCGTCAGTATAATTGAAAAAAGATCATTTACAGTGATTCACTTTAGCTTCAACATAGAGAGATCAAAAGGAAACTACTTACACATTATATTCGCAAGTTGATAGAAGCAAAACAACTTCGTGAATTTGCAACTGATCATGGTAACATGCAATCAACTGAAGTATTATTAGAGTTGAGTCTTACAGCTATTAATCAGTCAAGGTTGGCAAATAAATGAATAATACAAAACTTAGAAGAGAAGACGCTCACTTCATCCAGCATTCAATGCCAATGTGCCTTATTGCATGACAGCTTATTAACCAACCTGATTAAAATTTTTCATCATGATATAAACCATTAAAAGCTAATGACCCCAGTGTACTAGTAACTACACCTCATATTCAAGACTGAACCAGAAGAGAAGCAATATAGTCCAACTGTCATTGCTAGTAATGTCTTCTTGGAAGCTAATCTTTTGAGACGCAAACACCTATGGCAGTTGGTGTATGAGCAGTTTTGAGAGACCAGATCAAATCAAGCAAAGAAAGTGAAACCTTACATCAAAGGAAACAATTAAAGCCGCTTCCTTTCCAAATGGACCAACATCATCCCTTTACATCTCCTACGATTTAAAAGAGAGAGGACTTCTTTCCTTCCCTGCATACCGAGCATAATAAGAACACTGCAAGTACAAAGCTGATAGAATATTGGACTTAAAATTCAGATATTATAAATTCTAAAGAGCGCTCTATCTTTGCTATACCAAAACAGCATCATAATTATTCAAAGTAGTTAGTGAAGTGCAAAGGGAGGACAAGTATCCATGTCATTCATACTCATTTAAAGTACACAGGTTTTAATATTACATCCACTTCCAAAGTTCACGCTCCTTCTGATCTTTTAATTTGATGGAAACCAAATAAGTGAAGTGAAAAGTTGGCTATTGGGAACCCAAAATAGCAATAAAGGATTCAATGGGATTCTGTTGCGGGCCCGAGTCTGGGATCAAGTCACCAAACGAGTAGCACAAGAATCAGATTCGAATGAAGGGTCTTTGCCCTTATTTCGATTCCTATTTTTGCCTGTGGTTATTGAACTCTTAAGGGAGTTGCCTACCTTGAAACTCTAAGCGAGTTGCCTACCTTAAACTTACTGAAACTTTCAACTTTCAACTTGTATTATTCATGAATTATTTTCCTATTTAAACAGAGTTTAAAAATTAGGTAATAGATGCCAAGCCCAAATCTGATAGCATACTAGGAAAGTCTTATTTAAACTAATAAGGAAATTCTTAAAAATAAAATCAGAATTAAATCCCACAAAACTAGAATCACATCACAATGAAATCAAAATCAGATCCCTTCTCCTACTGCTGGTTTCTTGCGTCTGGCATAGTTCTTGGCCACAAAGGCATCGGTAACAGATTCTATATTACATTTCTGTTCAACTCCTTTTGTAACCAGCAAAATCTAACATTCCATATAGTTCCAATGATAAATTGGTAGTACATTTATATTTCTGACTTCTGAGAACCTAATTTACAAAATGATTAGAACTTCAGATACAAAACTAATCAACATATCAAGGATGGACATTTTCTCCTTTGCAAAATAAAACATGCGATATTGCCTCACACCCACCCAGACACACGCACACACACACACACACACACATAGAGGGAAGGAATAAAAACTGAATGTGCAAACTAAAAACCGAACTGACATGTAATGGCTGGGATCTGTCACACTTGCAAATACAGACCAATAAATATGGTTGAAACAATGACTCAAAATGGAACTTTTAGAATAAATTTGCTGACCGAGAGCTCTAATAAACACAAAATCATATCTATCTCAAGCAACATAAAACGTAAACGAACAACTAAGTCAATTGATGTTTGGATCACTCACAAGTTCTAGATGTTCAATCCTAGTTTCTAGCTTGGATGCAATAAAATGCACTTGAAGCCACTCAAAGTTCACCTTGTTTCCTTTCCTTAATCATTTTACATGTTCTATCTGTACATATTATAGACTGAGAAATCTGTCAAAAGATAGCCTACATAGTTAGCCTTGCAACGAAGCAAGCATCCTTCACCTAGAATACCGAGAACCATGAAGATTAATACCTCAATCGAGGCCAGCATAGATGATATGTAACAGGTCCCAGTTTGGACCGTCCTTAATCAACGAAATTTAAAAGCATCTACCAACCAACCTGTTTTAGGTAATCATCTAAAAGCACTATAACATGATCATCCTGCCCAGTATCGAGAATGAAAATATGCACTGCTTTATGCTTCCTCCCTCCTTAGAGACTGCAAAAAAAGAGAACATATTACAAAAATCACATGGGACAAAGTAAAAAGTTATCCTACATAAATGCAGGGGAAACCACATGCGACTGAGCAAAGTCATTGAATATTTAAATGCAGGGGAAAAAGTAGCAAGAAGTTTTCCAATCAAATAAACCCCTAACAAGCAATAACATTTACATGCTCACTTCAAAAGAACTAGACACTTACCATCCAGATAGTTAGGATCTTGATTATTATGTTCAGCGAAACATTACCCAGATATGTACCGACATTTGAAACAAGAATACTCAACTAGCTATAGTATTCGAGGTTCAGCATAAAATACACAAGCATAACATGCAAAGAAACTCAACAATAACGGCAGTACCAACATTTAATTCAAAAAGGTTGAGGAACCAAACCTGGAGCTATTCAATTGAGACTACAAAGAAAGGTTGCATTGCGACCTTGAAACAGAACCAAATCAAATGAAAGGATTTTAGTTTTATAGCCTTAAACAAAGTTTATATAAAAAGCATTTAAACAACAAAAGAGGCTTGTTATTCAACTCAAATTTAAGAAGCAGAGAGGTAACCATATCAGCAAATTTTGTAGTAATTGTTTGAAGCATCAGGGTTTTTTTCTTTTATTGCACCGAGAGAAAATGAACGATCAGCATCGCCATTCTTGGCCTCGAACTTTTCTTCTGCTGGTTCCCTAATGCTTTCTGTATTTAAGTTTCACCCGTACACGTGTAAGGGAGGTAAGTTCATTAATCAAAATTACTCCACGTGCATTTACTTACCGTCAGTGTAAAAATAACAATAACAGTAACATTAAATATTATAGTGTGAAACAAAAAGTAAACTAAATGCACCGCCCTACACATCCAAGCTCACATTAAATCTCAACTTTTAG